>CAXIVM010002954.1:0-21000 GCA_964035705.1 Porites rus | reverse complement strand
TGCTTTCCTGAACACCTTCAAACTTGTGAAGCTTCTTTTTGCCTTTTGGCCAGGACTGTTGACAAGACCGAAAGACCTCTGAGTTGATGAAGAGTCACTTGGCAGATCATGGCATCTGGCTCGAGCCCGTGTGAGCTGGGTCGAACCTAGTCCACCTCATTGTGGAGTCGACCCTGAGGTATAGTCTTAAGCCTCCAAGGTTCAAGTACCAGCACCCTCCAACAGGTCTCCTTTGGAGGCTTGTTAGGCCCTAGCAGGTTTCCAGTGGTGACCTGTTGGAGGGTGCTGGTAGACTAATGCACTGGTTATCCTTTGATGGCAATGAGGAGGGTATAGAATCTTCGGCTGGGAGAGACTTGGCGACGGGAGGACCTCCCAAGAAAACACATGGAGTGTAATTAAGAGGTGTTTGGGTGTTTTTTGGTAGCAATCTATTCTGAGACCATTGCACATCAACTCCTGTCTTGATGCCGTTTGGAGATTCCTTCGATAGACCAGCTGAGGTCTTGCGAAGAAGCTTTGGAGCTTGGGATACCCAGGTCGAGCTTTCGATGTCGAAAGGATGTTCCGTTTCTCCAATTTAGCTTCTTGCTGGTTCTTGCACCATGGATGTGGTTTGAAGATGTTTGATCTTAAAACCCATGGGGCTCCGAGCGTCCCATCTTCGAAACGGAGGGGAACTCACCCAACAAGACGACCCATCTCCCATCTTCCAAGCGGAGGTAGTTGGATTTGAAGATGTTTCAAGATCTTAAAATATTCAAACCTGTCTTAACCCAGACACGACCCATGGTATGCCTGCATTATCCTACATGGACCCCCCTGGCACCACCCCAATGCATAGGCATATATGGCAGTCCCATGGGTCGTGTCTGGGTCAAATCATCGCGTCCATCGTTACCAGGACATAGCGTTTGACAGTCCGAACGCCCGGGCCCGGGTGATCCTTCGTTCTTCCGTGGACGCGGGCGGAACGCGGCGCCTCTCCGACCGAAGACAGGGAGCGAAGCGGGGCTTCGGGAGGAGACTGGGTTTTGCCACTTTTCCACCCCAGGTGATCCTAGGCAGCCACTACTGCCCTCGTGAAAGGTCTTTGATAGTCATAGCTGGAACCACTGGGACACCAGCGACCGGGATGCCGGCTTTCGCACTGTGGAGGCGGCCGTGCCCGACGTTCGTCCAGTGTGACCCTGGTCCAAACCTGGTCGACTTGATCTCCTTAAGAATTGGTTTGTATGACCATCCCCAGTATTTCATGAGGTCTGTTCCTGACTTGTAGGGCTTCGGCCCCGAACTCAAGGAACTACACGCCACGCGGTCGACTGCAGTCCGACTGCAGTCCGCTTCTTGAGTCCACCGACGCAAGGGAGAAGGGACTCACCAGACGTGCGATGTCAACATCCAATCTGGTCAGAAGAGGGGCACACATCCCTCCATTTTGGAGCCCTTCATGGGTCAGAATCATGCACGCTCCATGGGGAATGTGACGCTCCAAATGGGTCAGAGCTGGGGCGTTTGGGCAGAAGTTCTCTCGTCCCAGGTGATTTGGATGGAGAAGAGGCCCAGGACCGGATGAGAGCTTGGTCCGTGAGGGTCCCCATCTTCATAGAAATTCAACTCCTATGGCAGGACAATCATGTTTGACAATCCCAAACGATTGCATGCACGGAGTGTGTGGCATATACTGCATATACCCAAAGAGATCTATGGCCTTTGCCTGGATGGTTGCCCCAATTCGGGCGCGCATCCGGAGTCTCCTGCAAAGAACGTCCCAACACCCGGAGAAAGCATCCGCATTCGCCCCGAGGAGACCCCGGCAGAGGTCATTGATCTCATGTTGGCCGATGGTGCCCCGCAAGCTGGTGAGGATGAGGCACCTGAGAAGGCGTGGATGAAAGGAGCTGGTGCGGCTGATGCATGTTTGGGCTCTTCTTGGCTTGGCCTTCTCAGGCTTCTTCTTTGTGGCCACATCCAAAATAGCCAGCAGACTCTGAATGTGTGTGGTGTCTTGTTTTTCTGTAAGGTCAATGTAAACTGAGAAGAAGACTCCTTTAAGAGACCCGCACTTGTATGACCCAAATGATCCCAGATGGTCCATGGTGGTGTAAGTATGACCTACATTCACCACCAAAAACACCCAGTCATGTAGGCCGTAGAACTGCGCCACCATGGATCATTTGAGTATGGTCGACTACAACCATCCAGTATTTGCTTGATTTTACCAGCCTGGTGAGCGCTATTTATAGCTCAAGTGGTGACCTGTAGAGTCGGGTGGTAGTAATGTTCACCCTTGATTCATTAATGCAACACAATGATTAACATAATTAACATTAACCATAATTAAACCATGTTTAATCGTATATAAACCCTGATGGTCAAACGACGATTTCTTATATAGTCGTCCATTGAAAGCCGGTTTTAGGTTAGGTAATGTTAGGTACCCCTGGCATACAGGTTCACGCTTCAGAGCTCTGTCAGTCGGCTCTGTTTTACCCTTCTGGTAAAACTTGTAAATCCATTCTGGTCGTGGCCGGTAGGGGTAATTTGACATGGTGAACGGTGAACTGTTTGTTCATGTCAACATGAAAATAACAAACACCAACACCAACCCACCATGGTCAACAGGCTTGGGCCAGTTGGGTTTGGGTGGAGTTTGGACCCACCACCAGGTCGAGATCCAAGTCGACAGGCGCCGTCTTCTTCCGCGTCTGTTCGGACGCGGGTGGAAGGACGCCGATCGCTGGCGACCGCACGGTTCCACCAGCCGTTCACTTTCAACCCAGACGCTCCGTGAAAAATCCAGCTACAGCCCCTTCCCAGTCACTCCAAACCGGATTGGCGAGAAAACCCAGACCCCTCCCGGGTGAGCGTCTGGGAAAGACCTAAAAATGGTATTTGTTCTTTTGCCCGAACTTCTGAAATGCAGGGTTCCATTATTAATTCTTGCAAGATCAATTTGACATGCAGGGTTCATGAATCACGGTGGTTTCCAGATTGTTACAGTGTGCCCATGTTGTTTCTTTTGAGTTGCGTTCCTTGGCGCTTTCAAAGCCTTGCAGCACCTATAACTAAGTGAAGTCACCCCAATCACAATATATAAGTTGTTTTACCGGTGTTTATTGGTGGTTCATACCTGGTGCAGGCGCGCCCAAATCGCCCAAATATGCCAGGGATGGGCATATCAAGGGCTTGGAAATCCTGAACCTGTCCAGAGCTGAGCTGTTTCTTCGGTCGAGTGGCGAGCTGAGCTCACGGGTTGCAACGTTGCCGATGGGCCGAAGTGCAAGTGACATATCCAACCCAGCCAACCCATGTAACTTATATGTATATATATATAAGCACATATCGCATCCATATCGCCCACATTTGGTGGGTTTTCAGTGGTTGTCATGCAGCGCATCTTTAAAACGTGAGTGAATGGATCGTTTGGGAATAACATACCCAGATGAAATCCACCTTTGGTGTGGAGCTGGGAGTTTCAATGCCAGGAATGGAATGAAGGGGAAGAAGGTTTGCTATCACTTCTTGGCTCCTTTGCTCTCCAAGGTCTGGGACCGGGAGAGAACTCTATCGAACGAACAACTGCCAACCTGGTGACCCTGTGCCCCCCCCCCCCGCACACCCCACACCCCACACGACCCATCGTCGGTGTGTGCTGCACCTGACGACCTTTGTGTGTCCGCTGGCCGAGGTTGAAAAGGGGCAAGGCCTGGGGATGTGGCTGCGAAAACCCGCTCACATGGAAAGTGGAGTGAAAACCCGCTAACATGCTGGTCATTCGCAACATGATGATCCCAAATCGTGGCGCCCTCCACGTGTTTGTCGGAGTGTCTTTTTGTTGTGGATCGTTTTATTTTTTTGGGGGGGGGGAGCGTTCGCTGGGCGATACCATGCGAATATCCTGATGAGTGCTCATGCTTGAATGGTAGGAGCTAAGGATTTGTTTGCATTTGTTGAGTACAATTTATCACGGTGTTGACTACCAAAACCTTCCTATAGTTCGGTGGTTGTTGGGAGCCCCTTGAGGACATGCATTTCATCAAACTCTTTCTGAGGCTATTTGGACAGACATGTCGATCACCGGTCCGACACCACTTGAAAGTCCAGAAGGTTGTGGGATTATGCTACCACCGAGCTACCAAGGTTGGACGCGGCATAAGGTCAATAGATATTATACCCCAAACACGACCGACCAATGGGACTGCCACATCTATGCCGTACCTTGGGGTGGTTGACTGGAGGTCTGGCTGGATCGGCAGTCCGTCGCAGTCCCATTCGTCGTGTTTGTCCCCTAGGGCTCCTGTCCCATCTCCTCAGGTGACCGGTGGTATTCGACCCTCCAAGACCACCCGGGGGTCCGAACCGAAACGGAGGTGGGCCAGGAGGTCCTAGAAGACCTGTTGCACTTGCGTTGCACTAGCTAATCATCGTTTCTTGCTGGCCCAGAGGCTTTGTATCTATATTGCTGTATATATCTGTATATTTTGGGTCAGTCTGTCCTAGAAAACCTGCAGCAGGAAGGGTAGACAAGAACATCACCGGCCCGGTATACCGGTATTTGAGAGATGTTGGCCTGCAACCTAACGATCATTCCACTGTTAC
Source organism: Porites rus (assembly GCA_964035705.1). Lineage (NCBI taxonomy): Eukaryota > Metazoa > Cnidaria > Anthozoa > Scleractinia > Poritidae > Porites > Porites rus. The sequence goes on along the minus strand of CAXIVM010002954.1, from coordinate 16,398 downwards.
TGGTAATAGGATAGATAGGATAGGCCCAACAACTATTAGATACACCAAGGGACCAAACAGCTCCAAGAAGACACCAATTACACCAGGGACAACGACAATCCACGGTAGTCTATGAAGCAAGACAAGGCTGGGAAGGTCTAGGAAGGCTTGGAAGAACCAGGAAGCACGGCTGGTGATGAAAGGCGCGTAATGACGGCCCAAGAGCCACCGACGGCCCAAGATGCAAAGGGAGGTCAGGGCTTGAGCCCCAGCAAGATATGCCAGGTCTTCCTGCACCACTTAAGTTTTAATTTGTGATGTTTTGTTTGCGAACAAATATGTGGCTCAGACGCAGGAAGAAAAAGATAGAGAGAGGTAGGGAGACGGAAAGAGAGAGAGAGGGAGAGAGAGAAAGAGAGAGAGAGTGTGTGTGTGAAAGATACGAGCTGATCGGTGAGGTGTGTGCTTTTAGGGGGTGGACAAGTTTGAAGTGAGTTAGATATCCACACAGACGTTGGGAGCATCTGGGAGCTGACAGTCGACACACGGATGTCGGCATCCCCCTTCTTGGTGCCGCTCAGAGGTTTGCTAAACCTATATCATATACCCCAGACAGGACCCATGGGACTGCCATGTCGGACTGCCTTCAAAACGGCCAGGGGTGGTTGACGGCCAGAGGTCTGGCTGGATCGGCAGTCCGTCCTGGCAGTCCCATGAGTCCTGTCCGGGGTCGCGGCGATCCACCCAGTTGAAGTGCAGCTCGTAACAGCTACGACACCCGCAGTGGACCGACAAAGCGGGTCAATGTATACATCTAAAAAAGAACACCGTCCCAAGGGGTGTCGACTGGTGACATAGTGCCTCACTTCAGACAGAGAAGCCCAATTTAAATTGATTAGATTGTTTTTCTGGCAGCTGATAAGGATCCATTAGAAGGAGAACATGTCCAGATGGAGGTGTTATTACATGAATAATTACTGTGCGGTACCCAACAAGTATGGCATGAGTTTTAAATGTTGAGATATGCTGTGTTATTTTTGGCATCGACTATGCTCACATGCTCTTTGTTTGAATTCATGCCATATCTTGTGTCACTGCAATGACCAGTGAATGCAGTATGTTAACCCATGATGATCGATCCATCCTGAACCACTCGTCGATATCTGCTGATGCCACGTTTGGCGCACCGATCTGCAGGTGGCCCCCTCCGAGACCGGCGAGAGCCTTGCGAGCATTGAGAGCACTGAGATCTGTGAAAGGCCTGCTGCCTGCGCGACGCGCGCGTCCCGCGCAGCGCGGGCAACACGGCACGCAGTGTGGAGAGCCACTGGGTGGTGTGCCTGACAGCCATATCCTAATCAGTGAGAACAGTTTTAAGGTCTATAATATACCGTCTATAATATACCTGGACCCTCCAAAGTACCTTTTAGAAAATGGGACATGACCCCTTAAAAACAAGTACTTGTACCCATTTTCCGAGGTACGAACTGAGACTCCAGGTATAAAGTATTTGCAGTATTTCTGTCCTAGGGTCGAAAGGGGTCGGTCTCCCAAAATAGAGCTACACACCCATCCGATACGTGCCACACGCTTTGAAATTCATTTCGATTTTTGGTGTTACCAGCATACCAGGAGCCTGGCCAGCATGTCACCTGACTGGACCAGCCAGGACTACCCAGACCGCTCCGACCGCTCCGACCGCAGCTGCTCCGCCTCGCGAGGTCCACGGTCGCATCGACGGTCACTTCTCCGCGGAACCGCAAACGGAGGCGCCGGAGATCACCCGCGGGCGGGGCAGAGGGTGTGCTGGAAGACCTGGAAGACCTGGACCTCTCACGAGGTGTGCGATTCGCTTGGGAGAGGAGGTCATTTTGGGGTGTCAACAGTGTGTTTGGACTTGCCTCTAGAGCCACAGTGCCGGCTTGCGGCTCTGAACCACAGGGAAAAGGGGGTCAGTTTTGGAGTGTGTCATCCCCAGATCCTCCATTGATGGATGAAAGGAGCCCATGTTCCTGTATGTAACTCTTTCCAGTTCCATTGGATGATCTGGGATCGCTTTCTCCATGTTAACCTGACGTTGGAGCGAACTGGCCGGTGTTTCGGTGGCAAGAACGGTCTTCGGGGAGGGTGACGGTGGAAGGAGAGGCTCTCCGTCTCCAGCTGTTTTGGGGGCAGAGGCCAGGGATCCTATGAGGCTCGATTGGCCAACTTCCCCCGGTACCCATTCCTTATAAGCTAGGAAGCACCAAGCAAGAAAAACGACATGATGAACAAGAGGCTACTGTAGCACGCTTAGGTCTTTGGTTCGGTTGAAAGGACACGTTGGACGATCTACAGTGGATGTTTCATTATGTGCTTCGTTTGCTGACATCCCACATTTGAAATTGGCGAATGCACTGTTTGACAAACGGGTCCCCCTTCTTCAAAAGCCTCGTGGATTGATCTTGGTGGGAAGCAGAGATACAAGATGTCCATTCCACTTAGTTAAATTGATTCCGCATTCTCATGGATCCTGCAGATCAATATTCATTCTTGTGCTCATCAAGAAAGGCCGAAGGACCACATCTTGGGAAGATGTTTTTCCCGTATCCACTGGGCCATGGGTCATTTGAAAGATATTTCATCGGAGCAGGACACTCGCCTTTCCTCAACGACTCCCACGAGTGGACTCGTTTGGTCCAGGGATTGACTCGCTTGCCATGTCAGACTGACAAACCAAATGCCACCCGCAACGGCGCAAACATCGAAGTATCGCAGCATCGAACCAGCTCCATCCATTTCCCGTGTTTTTTTGGAATATCCAGTTGGTCACGGGAAGTTGATCAACCACCCAGTTCAGCGATCGCAATGATCTCCAGGTCGCCAGGACAGAGGCGCTTTTGCTGTCGCCGGGCAGCAAAATAAGAGAAGACGGGGTGGACAGATGCCCTGCATATTGGCGGGCATTTTAGATGTTTATAAGCATGCTGAAGCTAGGATTTTATCCATTTTATACTCTATACCTAGATCCACAGCTATGTGAAAATAATGTCGTTTGGTGGAACTACAATCTTTATTGTCGTTTAAACGAAGAACTGCCGTTTGAAAAAAAAAAAAAACTGTCGTTTGCCCTTCGCCCAGTCCGCGCCTCGATTCTTGCCAGCTCTCTTGGGAAGATGATCTTGGAAAATAGGTTGAAGTTAAGATTATTTAAGATCTAAAGTTCTTGACTATAAGATAGTCTATGTTTTCTGTACCAAGTGGTTGGCTTTCAAGCCTTGGGTTGTCAAACAGTCCCCTCAAGAACCTGAAAGGCTCATCATCCTAGATATACCTAGACATAGTAGTCGAGCTTTGCCACCTCCCCCACGTGACCTTTTCATCTTCGAGCACTTCATGTCCTTTGCTCGCTGGGGCCTCAGGGGCTTTGAAGGCCGGACGACCTTGGAGCTGGCATTGGACTTGCGATAGCGGCGGTGAAGCATGTAAGCTTTCACTAGAAAGCATTGTAAGACTCTGCCACTGATTCCTCTTGAGTCTAGCCTCCTCGATAAACGAGCAAGCCTCCCGACACTGTCTTCATTGCCCTCACAGTTGTAACACAAAGGGCTCAGCACCACCTGCGATCCTCGTGAGAGCTGCTGGCGGATTTCCACTAATGTGTGTTTCCACATGTGCTGTTTAGGTTTGATGGCAAACAGGTTCATGGAGCCAAGACAATGCTGGGCCAGAAGGCAGTAGCCAGCCATGAAAGAGTTCCCATCACGACACAAGGCAACAGCGCACTGCCGATCAAGAAATAAACCATGTAGATACATGCGGTCGTAGTAGCTCAAGGCGGCGTGAACTGTTTGACACATCAGCTGGAGGACAGCCCGGTCGCCGGAGCTGGTTGAAGGGTCAACCTGGAAACCAGTCAGTTGCACACACAGCCATCGGCACAGAAGTACTGTATCGCTTCCCTTGGTGTTGGTCCAGGGAAATGAGCGCCGAGACTTGTAGCAAAACAGATTCTTTGAGAAGCTGCGCAAAGCTGGGCTTGCACCCACACCATTGCAATACAACCTGAAGGCACCAAAAGCAGTGATCAATTTGCTTGGCACATCACCCATGCCAAAGAAGCCCTTCTCTAAACACCAAAAGACACAGCTCCCAACCACATCCCTCAAAGTGCCAAGCTTGCCAATGTGGAAAGGGTCTTTCTGGTAAAACGACTCTGGCGCTGCATCGTTGAAGGGGATTTGGAGAAGAACTGGGTCAGAAGTCCATGGCCTGCTAACGTGAACGGTCTGCTCCCAAACTGGAAACTCTTGGAAATCCTCCCAGCTGATGCCCGGGGAACCCCCCAGGCACTCGTGACAACACTGCAGGTCTCTCACCCTGCCCTGGTTTTCGTAGGACCTGGAAAGGCCACCAATCTGCGTGTGCCACTTCATGTCCGCTTTCAAGCCTAACATGGCGCAACAAAAAATATGATTGTGGGGACCAACAACTCCTTCGTAGAATAAGGCCTTGAGCTGCTGGGCAAGCATCTTGTGGAAGCTGTATGCAATGTCAGGATTCTGTTTGTATACTATTCCAGGGATGACGACCAACGGCCATCTTTGCAAGAAGGAATGCCCTTTTGTGTTGGTTCTCATGTTCTGAACTGCACGCAGGGCATCAGGTCCAAGAGAATTGGCAGCGTGGCCAGGTTGTGCCTGGTACTTGTTAAGCTCCATGGGTGACGGGTGACAACCACAATCTCTTTTCCTTTTCTTGGACGGAAAATCTAGGCCAAAAGGTGTCTCCAGACTCACTATCATTGTTCCAGTTCTTCTCTTTCCACGGCCTTCATCGCCGTGGAGAAGGAGTGGAAGCGTGTAAGCCAGATCCGAATCATGGGTTGTGTAGACTTTGTGACTTGGGTGGAGCTGCCTGTAGGCAGCCCAAAAGGACTGTAGATGCACTGCACGATCATGGTCAGAGAAATCGCCACCCAATAAAATATCAGGTGTGTTGTTCAACAAAAAATGTATCAAATCCTTGGGAGCCAAGTATTTGAGAACCACAATCTCCCCATTGGAGGCAGTCCATTCAAACGTGCTCAACGGAACTCTCCATCCAATACCAAACTTGTGAAAAGTACGCCAGGCAGTTCTTTGGGCGTTTTTTTTCCAACAACCTTTCGCTCCGTCAGCATCGCTGAGGTCACCCCTTTCTTCCATGGCAGCACGGCGCATCCCGCCAGCTGTGACGGCTGGAACCTCAGCGAAGGGAGGCAAATGCGGAGAAGACCTACAGTAGCTCAGCAGACCAATAAGGAGCGGGCCCCGTCAGCAATAGCTTCAGCATAGCTGTGTGTCAAAGGGCCAGCCACGGGCTCTCCACCTGGCTCGCATTTTTGTTAAAGGAACGATAGCTGGCTATTGAAGAAACAGTCAACGGCTTTGCCATTTGTTTTTTTTGCTGCAGCTCGTTCCAATGCCCGATGAAGGTCGTTTGTGTGAAATCACACACGTCAAACTTGAATTGCTTCATCCAAAGTTGGTGACCGAAAAACAAAGGCAAAAGTTTACATACAAGTGAAGCAGAACAACTATTTGTCACCCAACAAGTCACCAACCATTGGTAATCCCCCCCTCAAACAACAGTGACTCAGCTTTTGGCCCGCTTTCCCGGGGCTGAATCAGGCTCAGAGGCATTGGCGGTCTGCTTTGCCTTGGCCTTGGTCTTGGCCTTGGGAGCACCCGCCTTAGCCTTAGCCGCCTTAGCCTTGCCTCGGGCACGGCCGGCTCGGTTCTTCCGTGTTGAAGATTGACTCACTTTGGGCAGAAGAGACCTGCACGGAAGGTATGGGTGACGCTTGACCATGCTGTGCACAAAGGGGAAATGAGCCTTGTTCGGTGTTCAAAGCTCATGCCCTCCATCGCCCTGGCGAAGGAAACAGGTGAACAAATTGTGTTTCTTGGCCAACCCTAGCTTTCAACATTGTAAAATCTCCACATGCCTTCTGCGGGCATCACCGTACAAGCGTTCGATGGTCTTCTCTGACCTTTGCAGCAGCTATGGCAAACACAGATGGGAAGAAACTATTTGACATTGAAGCAAAACAAGCAACCCCACAAAGGTCATAAGGTGGGTACTCCTTCGAGAAACCATCAACAACACCCGCAGTGTATTGCTCGTCAATGCTCACGCTACTTTGGTTGAGGTCAGTGATCAGCTGGTTGAGTTTGTCTCGCATCCTGAGCGTAACTCTTCAGCTAGGCTAACTCTTGGACTTAGCTATTTGTGTACGCTAAGTATTGCCTGCGCTAACTATTGCCTCAGCAAATCTAGCTGTTCGTAGCTATACAAAAATGTTCAACAAAACTTCCTTTGATCAAGAATGACCAAGAACACAAATCCAGCCAATAGTCTTTACCTGCAAGTCCGTAAGCTTCGCATCACCACCGAACCTCTCGGCGAGGTCTTGGAGCTTCTTGACCCGCTTTGAGATGCAGGCCCTGGGCTGGGAGTTTATCAAAAGCGAGTTCCCGGCTTTGAGACGCAGACCGTTTTTTCTGTTCCATAAAAAAGCACAAAGCGCATTCAAACACAGAAGTAGAGGTTGGCAACGGCGAGCAAGTTTTAGTGATACAAAAGCGTGCCAAAGGCAAGCTAACGTTTAAAAGGGTCTTGGACCAACCAAGACTCAGCATTTTGGTCGCAATGCTTGAAGGAAGAGCATCATGTTCCAAGTCAGGAATCCCAGCCTTTTTCCTCTCTGAACGGGCCAAGTCTTCTGCTGCCAAGGCCTCCGCGTCCTCTCCAGAGAGCTCTTCATCCGAGGACAGCTCCTCACCTTTCGGCGCAAATCATGAGATACTGACTGGAGTTTGGGTGAAGGAGCTGCAAATTTGGGAGAATGACAATTCAGCAGCAACGTGTGCATGTCAAGCCTTCTTCTGGTTCTGGCGCTTCTCGTTTCTCAGCTTTGGAATGAGCTTTGGAATGGGAATCCCTGGAAGAGTTGGCCTTCAGAGACGGTTTCGGGGGAACGCCGTCAGTAGGAACACTTTGCACAGGAACTGGGGCTTGCTTCGGCAACGGCAGCATGGACCCACCCGGAACAAGGCCGGCGGGTTCCATGAACTTGGAAAGGTCCTTGCTGTCGGCCACCTGCTCCAAGTTCAGCCGTCGGTTGACTTGGAGTTTGTTGGATCTCCTTGGGACCGCATACAACTACTTCATTTGAGTCATCCCTCAATTGCACGTAAGTCTTATTCTTTCACACGGCCCGGGGTCGAAGTGCTGATGATGACTTCATGGGAACTTGATAGAACAACCAGCTTTGCAAACAAGGCTCTTACTTTGACCCTTGATGCAAGTCTCAGCCCAATAGAGTACTTTGTTGGGCTCGTATTTGTCTCGCCTGCCATGGGCGGTGATGCCAGCAGCAAGCTGTTCAAGTTGGCAACAACTTTCCATGTTTTGGGGTCCGATTTAGGGCCTGGTTGCATTTTGGGGAGCCTGTTTTTAGAGCGCTACATAGGTGGCAACGTAACTCTTTCAGATCCCAGCGGCCCCAAAACGGATCCCCAAACCACTTGGAAAACTGCCAAAAGTTCAAGTTGCTACTTACCAATGCGTCGAAACCAGCAAATCTAGCCTCATGAGGTTTTTGGGGTCTTCGCGAGCGGCTTGTTTGACTGCCTCCCTGCGAGACCTGCGATCACGAAGCCAACGGGGATGGGGAAGGAGGTCAGGAAACCCAAACTGTGGGGATACTTTGCATAGAAGTTAGATGCACCTGCTCCAGCCCCACTCCTCCATACCCTCTTCTGAAACGTACTGACCTTCTACCACCATATCTTGTTCCAAACAGTCAGCGGCAATCATCTCCATTTCCATAACAAATTCATCCTCAGGGGGAGGAGAACGCAGGCACTAAGCGCACATTGTTTCTTTGTGCTCGCAAGAACACCTAAAGAAACATACCCTTTTCGATTTTCCATGGTTTGCTTTATTCCTGGATTTCCAAACAAAACATGTTTCAAGCCCATGTCCGCATTGTATCCACAGCTCTGGAATACTTGTTCCAATGTCTTTCTTGATTTCCCACCCTTCTCCCATTGCTTGACAACCTCGTCACTTACTCTCTTCTGACCCTTCCCCCCCTTGGGATACATCACACGTCTCATGCGATGGTAGATGGCAGTTTGAGAGATACGTACTTCTCCAGCCTTTGGGGCAGGGCGGGCCGAATCTGCCACATCCGGAAGGGTCCTAAGCGGCGGTGTTTCCTGGACGGGAGAATGGGAGGCCGAGGTTGGGATGGATGGGGACACAGTAGCTGCGGCTGATGGGGGCACGGTGGAGGCAGCACCAGGCGAAGCATCATTGGTCTTGCCCTGAGTCTTGCTCTCGGGGGATGGAAGGAAGGTGTAGTCGTCCACAGAGACAGATCCTTCCTTGGCGTTGCAGACCACGAAAGGCCATTAGACCCAAAGTTGTCTTTTAAAGATTGTCTCCCAACAAAACATGAGTCAAGCGAGAATCGAAGTCATGGTCGAAATTCAGCAAGAGCGCTCGGAGATCAGTATCATCTAGATCATCTATCCCTACAAACTCTTGAGGGGTAGCTGGCGCATCAACCTGAGGCAATTCCTCCTTTGCCAGGGGCAGCTCCTCGACAGGCGCGGCCATCACCGGGTCCTGTGGCGGCTCCATGTGGTCAAGCTCTTGCTTGAAAGCCTGAGCAAAAGAGGAATCCATGGAGTCATGGAGTTGACAAACCCTTCGAATGGGGGATTGGCCGGGGTTTTCCCCCGATTGACCGGCATGGTCCACAGGAAACGTCTATACAGCCACCATCATGGCCTTCCCCAGAAAAGAATTGCCCGAATAGTTTTGTAGAGGAGGCCTTTGTGAAAAGTGAAAATGGACCCCTCGTGCACACAATACACGGCAGATAACTCCTTTAGGTGTTTAATGTTTGTGGCGGTAAATTGACCAAGGAACCAGATACTGCTCCTTTAGATCTTCATCTTCAGTGTCAAAGTGCATCGAAAGCAAACCATAAGGTTGCCCAGCTGTTTGGCGCATTCCCCGGACTAATGTCTCAGAAGACCACACGTTGCTCTTCAGTCGATCCATGTCAACACCCAGAAGAGCACACAAACTGAGCCACTTGCTGAAACCAATCAGAGAAACAGTTTGGTTCAACCATGGATAGTTGGCAAAACAAGCTCAACAACGCCGCCAGTGACGTTTGTCTTGCGTCTTCCCTTATGCGGCGCTACTTTTTCCAGAAGCCCCACACATCTCAAGAAGCTCAGTCTTTCCACTAACCAGTCGCAAGGGTAAGCAAAACCACTTCTAGAGTTTTTACAGCAAGACGTGCGAGAACCTGTGATATCTCTGAACGTCTCTGAAACCACTGAAAAAAAATTTGCGCCGTTTGAGCGCCGTTTTGCGCCGTTTGAGCGCCGTTTTGCGCCGTTTCATTTTTCCAGTGGTTTCATGAATTCTCTTGAACATGTCATGCAATGACAACATAGAGCCATGCTCACCCTTGGGACAACAACCTACCCACATAGACGTCAAAATCACGCCACTCTTGTGGAAGATGCAACCTTGTGCTACCCCTGATGTACCTGATTACAGGGCCAAGATCAGCCTCATCCCATGGGCCCCACTCCGCACTCCTCAAGACCATGTCCAGAGGTGTGGCCACATCCACCTTGGAAAGCCATCCAGATAGGTGGGGCCAGTTGCAGGGCGGTGCAAATGTTGTTATCAGAACTTTCCTGTGGAAACCAAGGAACTTCTGATTGCCAGGTTGGGGGTGCCCAAGTCATGTCTGGGTAAAGTTTCAGGATAGCTCGTGCAAATCGGCCAGTGTAGATCCTTGCTGAGTTTTCCGCATTGCCCCCCAAAGTGCAACCGGTGTTTTGACAAAGGGGGTACAGCAGGCAACCGCAAAAAGTCACCCCACAACCGAACAAAACGCCAAGAGAACCTAAAAGACATGGCCCTAGAAGGCTTGGGAAAATACATTCCAGAAAAGTATCCTTTAGGGTCCTTTGGCTCCTGTTGGATTGTTTCCCTCAAACCTTTTCTGGATGGAATAGCTTTGATGCTGTCGAATGTCTGAGACTGTTTGAGTTGTTGGTTTCCAACAAAGCGGTCCTTACCATCTTTCCCCTTGTAACGTTTTGTGGTTGCTGCGCAACCTTCCCTTTGAGGCTTCATAGCCTCTGTGCCCAACCGCGTCAGGATCTCCTGGTTTGTCAAGATCATTGTGCGCTTCATGCTGGGAGCCCCGAAAGATCGCATCCAGAAACTTGTCCGGAATACCTAGGACAATGGATTTGCACTATGTTCTGACCCACCATCCACCCCTTAGTTTGGTAGCCCTAAGCACCTTTGAGGCAACCTTTGCGCTACGCGTAGGTTGACCTTTGAGGCCACGCCATTTTAGGAAAAGTTGAGACAGCGTTTTCATTTACAATGTACACAACTTCTTTATCTTGCAGCCTAGGAACTCTCAATCCGACCCTCTTTAAGGCTTTGATCAACCAAAGTAGCCGTGGATACAAGAAGATTCGAGACAGCCCAGGGTTCTCCAGCATCCACGAGCCCTCCAGAGAGGATACAAAGGCCATCAATAGAATGCACCTGAACCAATTAGGGCAGTCCGAAGGGTGAAGTAGTATCTTTTTGGTAGGCCTCGCCAAAAGTAGCGTTCAGAGACCTCTGGTAATGACCTCTCTTCCTTCCAAGCAACATGCCCGAACTGGACCCTGCCTAGATGCCAATTTGTTGCCACGTCGAACCCCGACTAGGCAGCAGTTTCCCCAAGGACAAAGTTCAGAACGTTGGGACGTTGCTACATTGACTGCACTGAACGATGAGCAAACAGGGGCTAAAACTGCAAGTAGCTCTTGGAATCTTCCTTGAATGGCCAGCCATAGACACAACCTCAGATCGGGGGAAACCTGGCTTGCACCCCAAAACATAGACTTTCAAAGAAACAGGGAACACTGCGTGTGAACAAGACATGTTTTATTTGGAAAGCTTTGCTGAATCAAAGGCAATGCACACGAACCCGGCTTCTCCATTAATATCCATGGAGGAACGTTGGGGCCGACCACTGTGCGTAGATACTTTCGGAGGCGGTTCATCATACGCTATGTCTACTGCCCGAACTTCTAGCCCCAACCATGAAGCCATCCGCGAAACGCGGGCTTTCCCGCTACAGATCTCTAACACATGCAACCCCTGTTTGCAAGCCCAGCTGTCACTGTCGAGGAAAGTCACCAAGACAATCAAGTAGATAAAGTCCTTTGCAAGCGAAACTGAAACCCAACTTACAGCCTAGTGAGACAGTCTTCGGTTGTGTTCTGGTTTTCCTGGGCAAGTGTCCACAGGGCAGCCCAGCAAAACAAGTCTGCGCATTGCCAGATCAATTTCTGTGGACATCTTCATCAGGGCTACAGCTAAGTAAGGTTGCGGCAAAGCTGGGCAAGAAAAATTGCTGCGGACGGTTCTCTGGACTGGTTCCCAGAATCACACATTCCAACAGAATTGCTTTGCATCAGTCATCCCCAAAACAAGAAGGCTCCACCCTCGAGTCCACCCCGCTTGGCAAGGAAGCAGAGACCTCGCCGACGCTTGCCAGCCATTGGAGGCAAGCCTGCCATGTCGATTGAGGCGGCTTAGGAAAGCCACGTGGGAGGGAAGGTGAAACGTTCTTTCCAGTTTGCGTAGGTCGTGGATAGGCTACCCCGGCTACACAAATACAAATGGGAGAGAGAGGATCCAGTTGAATACAACAGACCCTGTGCCACAATCTTTGCTCACTTTGTTTCACTTCCCATCAGCCTGAGCAGTAGGTTGTCCCACTGAACATATCGTGTAGGCTCCTATACTTCGTATGAAAGGTTCCACAAGCCTTCAAATAATCAAGCTCTTGCCTTTGCTACTAAAGACTAAAGACTTGTTGGAAAAGAGGCTACCTGGAACCGCTCAAAACTGGACACCCAGTTCTCACCTCAAAGCCCTTTTGGCCTTGAACATCAGAGCTAGCTTCCACTACAAGCACCGGCACAAGTTCACTTTAATAGCAAGACATCTAAGCAAGCGCTTGTAACCCCTGCAGCTCTTCAGATCATGGCCGAATACCCACGCTCTGACGGTCACTTCAAAGCTGATCCTGGCATTGGACACGAAGAATTTCAAAGTCAAACTTTAGGAACTCTTGCACATGTTCAAGCCCAGGCGGAACATTTGCACACCCTTGCGACCTCGCTATCCTGTACTGTACTGTATGCCTGGCACACGTCAAACATTCCAAGAGGGGCCTAGTGGCTTCATAGCTGTTACGCATGTATAAGACCCCATGGATAGAAACACAATGAAGTTACGTGGCCTCCCTTGTCATGTCCAATCAAGACTAGACTCGAACATTGTCCAGCTGCAGGAACTCGTCAACCTGGTCCTTCGAGATCGTACGCGCTTCCTCACTAGTGGTAATGCCCTTCATCTCTGCAGAGCACCGCTTGAAGAAGCTGTCCTCTACAGAGAATAGGGAAGTGGTCAAGTGTCATTGGCTGCCAAAAGTTGTTTCTTAAAACGTTGTGCACTTATCCACAAATGGTCCTGGAACTTAGTTTGCCCCTTCAACTTTGGCGCCACGAACTCCATGAACACATCCCGGATGGCAGTGAACTTGATGGCGCTTACCTCACCCTGAGGCATGTAGCGGGCAGCAAAGGTAGTCAAAGGCGCTCCTGGCTGTCGGGGTTCCCGGCTCTTGCGGGGCTTCTTCTTTGCGCCCGCCTCCAGCGCCTCAACCTCCTTTGAGGTGTCCAGCTTCTCACCATCATCACCTTCAGGCTTCTTCTCCACAGCATTGCCTTCCTCAAGGGGTTGGCTATCCTCTGGCTGTGGCTTCTCCAAGTCATGTGAATCTGAGTGCTTGTTGGCCTCATTCGACTTGCCAGCTTTTCTTTTGCGAGCAGTCTCTTGCTTGCAAAACAGTTTGGGCTCTGACTTGGCTTTGGGCTTGCTTCTGCCCTTGGCCTTGGCCTTCGCCTTGGCCTTCGCCTTCGCCTTGGCCGCAGAAGGCTTCTTCCTTGGCTCAGAACCTTCAGCCAAGTCTCCTTCTCCAGCGGCATCAGCTTGGAAGTCAGCGTCTTGGTCTTCATTGGCGTCCTCCTCCTTCTTCTTCTGCAAGGAGCGGTCATCAGAGCCAAGCTGTTCACGTCGAGTTACCACAGGAGCCTCGAGGGGAAGCCATGGAAGTTGAATAGTTGAAGCGCTTAAATTCAATCTAAGCCTTTCAACTAAACTTGTTTTGACAAACGCTGATAAAGGCCTGAACATTTGCGAGGTCCATGCCATTCTCCACCAATGAAGCCAAAGATGGCGTTTCAGCCTCGCCCTTCTCACATGCCGTACCCACAGCACATTCCACAGCCTGATGAGCAGGTTCCTCTTCCTTCTTGTCATCTAAAGAATCTAAAGACACCATAGGTTGGTCAACTTCTTCAGCACATCCGGCTGTGCCCATCACACTATCCTGAAAGATCTCCTTGTCACCCTTCAGGTGTTCTGGGGTTTGGGTCCATGGGACCTGGCTGTCTTCCAAGTCCTCGGTGGTTCCTGTCTTCGCATCAGAGGCAAACTGGTCTCCTGCAGGCGCAGCAACCTCACCACTGGGCAAAGCAGGTTGCTCAGATGTGTCGCCTTCCAGCGCTTCCAGGTTTGTAACCACGTAGGATTCAGAAGGTGTGTAGAAGGAGAGAACAACCGTGGGGCTCAACTCATCATCCTCATTGCCCTTCTCATCATCAGAAATGACGAAAGTGTCACCGTGCGAAACAAATCCTTTTGCAGGCGCTGAAAGGCTAGAGTCGTCAAACTGGTAAGGCAGTGTCTCCATTGTGTCAGGCAAAGAACCTCAAGTACATGGTGACCAACCAACAAAGGTCAAAAGGCCTTATAGGATAATACGTCCACCACGACAATCTTGGAGGACGTATTATCCTATAAGGCCTTTTGACCTCTCTTGGAAAGGTACCCTCAAAGCATTCAAAATCTCATACTCATAAAAAGTTGGTGCTGAAATGGCCAAGATGCTGGAAGATTTCCCACGCGACAGCTTGCGGTCTTCCACTTGTTTCCTGCAGGGAAGGGAAAGGACACCATCCAACATGGATGGTCAGGGTTAACTCCATTAAACACCCAAAAACAAAGGGCAACCCTTTCTCCTGATGGCGTCCATCTTCTCCAATAGTTGTTGCCGACGATCAGTTTCTGGACACGAGGGTTCAGGATCTGGAAGAGTGGCTTCAGGTTTTGGACAAGGCTCGCAAGGCTGCTCATGTTCATTTGAAGGGTAGGCAGCCTCCAAAGAAGTCTCCCACTCTGCTTCATCCTCAGGCACAACCTCGAGGTAGTTTTCGACATCCCCATCCTCAATCATGAGCATACGATCATTCTCCCGCGGCTCTTCCTCCTCAGGTTCACTGGTCCAGGCATCGTCAAGGATGGTCCAAAAGGTTGCGAAAGCGTCATCCTTGGCATAGACCAGGCTTGTTAAAAAAGAGAAACCGGTTGAACAATAACAGGAAACTATTTCCAAGGTGGGGGGTCCGCGTTTGACAAAACAGAAGGGATCGCGAGGTCTTTTTGCTCTAAGGTTTTTCATGACTCCTTGTTGATGAGAGACTGCAGCTGGATGAGCACTCCCCACCCTCCAACCTACCAAAAAAATTGGCAAATTGCCATGAAAAATGATACACGACGGCGCAGGCCGAGCACCCTTGGCCGCTCCGCGCCTGAACTCCAGCGACGAAGGCCATGGGAGAACAGCCGCTTCAACCCCCAGGAGTCCAAATCCACAGTGCCAAGATTAGGCTCCAAACCCATCGTCTTGCGAAGCTCTTCCACCTAGCCAAGTTGCAAGGGCTACACTTAGAAGAATTAGGGTCCATCAAAAGTAGAAAGTCTTGAGGGTACTGCGTGCAATTTAACATACAACAATATCACAGTAAAGTTCCGGGCCTCCTTTCTGATCCGGTCGATGGGGATCACACATGGAACCGGCGACATTTGCACCCACCACCGTGCGACATGCTCCAGGCACACAACATTGTGCTTCATGGCCTTCACTGAAGGCAAGCCCACTTTGTTGTCGGATGGCCAGCGTGTTATCTTGCCATTCTCTCTGACCCTGTTCCTTACCACACGCTCGGCTTCTAGAGTCGAAGCTAGGGATGCCATGGGTCTTTCAAAAAGAGCCAGCACTAAGACACTGAGAGAACCTCGGACCAAAAAGCTATCAATCACCCCGAATGACCAAGACCAAGCAATGAGTAGTCCACTAGAGCACTCAAGCGGAGGCATTTGCAAGCCTCCTCTCGCGATCGTGCACTTCCATCAGAAGCCACGGGCCTGGCCATCAAGGTGTGCATCAAACGAAAGCACTTTCTCAGGATACCACATTTTCCACAGTCCATAACAATTGGTTGCATAAGTGGTAGTCATTATTAGAACATAGAATGACCAGCCAACAAGAATGAACTCACAGTGAAGATCAGTGGAGCTTGCCTCATTCATCAGCATCCCTTTCCAAAGCAGCCCATGAGTGTACCTGCCAAGGTTGAGATGCAGTTGCCAAAATGCTGTGGCTGGAAAATGACCGATTGGGGCACAGCTCGTGCAGATCCGGGTGGCCAGGTCTCTGTCGAGCCAAGAAAGATCAGCAAGTGTCACCATGCTTTATGATGGGATTGGAAAACATGAAAAGTTGAGTTTCATATAATTTTTGTCGTTTCATCGAAGAACCATGTTCTTCACCAAACTGCAGCAATTCTGCAGACTCTGGAGGACGCAGGTATAGTTGTCTGAGTTCGGACTTTGTCATGACTTGCTTTATATGCCGGAGAACAATGGGTACTGACTGTGGGGAAATTCGATGGACACATACAAAATCATACAAAGCTTAATCTCATCTCCACGTGAAAGCCGAGGACTTGCTATTGGCATATTTGATGTTTACTCCTTTTGGCTGAAGCCAAGGAACTGATGCAGTGAATTCACATGATCTATAATTAGAGTTCTACTACTTTTGCTTTAGCTGCTTTCCTGCTTTGTTGCTTCCACTCCCACATCCACTGTTGGTGCAAGTACCAGTATAGCTCAGAATCCTATATCGAATACCAATCCTTCTGGGCTGTTGGGTCTCAACAAAAAGCTCAGAAAGAAAAAGGAAAGCAGGTCTCGAAGTCGTCGCCTCACCCAGGACCCAACAGCCGTCCTTCCATCTTCCACAACTCGTCGTCCCTTCGTCGGAGTCCTCTGGGGACGGCAGCCTGCCGGACTCGAGCAAGAAGACAGGTCTAATATGAGCTACCAAGAGAGGTAGAACGTGACCTGAACTAGGACCCTACTGGAGTACCGAACTGG
>CAXIVM010002951.1:0-26317 GCA_964035705.1 Porites rus | reverse complement strand
AGACCCACGCACTGCCTCAACTTACTCGGACACACACACAGACAGAGACTCATATACACACGGACATAAATACACACAGAGACCCACACACTACCTCAACTCACTCGACTTAACACTTCACACTGCACACTTCAGAGATAACTCGCACTCTGACTTCCTACGTGATGAAAAATGCTTTCGGGCCACTCGTCGTCTAGTATTTTTAGTGTTTCTTTTAAGTAGGCCGCAAAATTAGAAAAACTATACAAATATTTGGAAATTGATTTTTTTAGTTGTTGTCAATGTCTTTTGAATTTAAAAAGACCTGGAAACCTGGGAACCTCAAGGATTTAGATGTTTAGTGTGTTTTTTCTGTTTGGTAGGCCGCAAAACTAAAAACCTAAATACTATTGTTTTAAATGAACGTTTAGTTTGTTGTTTTCTTATAGTCCGCAAAACTTTAAAAAAACTGAGTCTTTTGCGTGTTTACAAATTTTACGCGTTTAAAGTCTTTTTTCAGTAGGCTGCAAAACTAAAAAACTAAATATCTATATTGTTGTTTTAGAATTTTTAGTTTTTGTAACGTTATTTAAGTTGTTTTCATAAAACCTTAAATAGTGTTCGTTTATGTCAGCATTATAGAATAGCATTATAAAATATTGGAAACATTATAGTACGTACTACGTTATATTATACATGGAGGTCCCTCGTACATGTGTACTGTATTTATATATATATATATATATGTGTGTGTGTGTGTGCGTATGTGCCTGACGTTTTCTGCTGCCGCAAAGCCAGGCGCAACACCCAAAGGCTTTTAACCCTTGTTCCCACACTCAAAAATGAGCACTAAGACATGTTTGTCTGCTTGAAACACACAAAAACGCGGTCAGTTTTTCAGCTGTCCTTTCATCTTAACAACTGGAGCTATTCCTGCTGTTGTTCCTGTTCTTTTCCAACATTCCCAAATAACGCCGTCTAGGGGGTTATATAGCTAGGGTGTCCCTACAGTAGATGGACCAAATATACAAACCCCTGAGTCAGGGAGCAGTCACGAAACCCTTACACCCAAAGTTCACTGTTGGAAGTATCTTCTTTCAATTTGCGTAAGGGATTGATTTGTTTCGTCCATTTGCCAACACGGGTTGCTAACATTGGGCTTTGGGGTGGAAGGGTTCAAGGTGGTTTGGAGGGTTCCAATATTTCGTCCATCTACGGTAGTTCAAGTTCCCGTGATTGCAGGTTCCTATGGAGTACAAGATCTGCATCTGCATGTAATGCAATTCATTTAAAGTGAAGGAACTGTGCGAACTTGGGTGATCGTGCATGAGCCTTCGCAAGAAAACCATGTGTGTCAAAGGTCGATCAATCAGTCGCATGCGAGTCCTGTCAGCTACTCAGCAGATTTGGGCATCTACTGTAAAGTGCTCATGTTGTTGGTCCATCTTCAAAAGGGAATTTTAAACAATGAAACCTGTCATGCTCCCACTTATGTGTTTTCCACGACTGCGAAAAGCCGTGTAGAGCTACACTTACGAAGCAGTCCTTTGGCCACCTCCACAGGGCTTGGAACAGGTGCTCCATGCTTCCCATTGGCTGAACCTAGGAGCTCTTTCAGGTAGAATCAAAAAAACTATCTGATCGATTTTTTCTTGTTGGCCAACTATCTGCTACCTTGTCCTTTTGCCTCTCAAGGCCATCACGTGCAATTCTCAGGACCTTGAGCGCGGCAACCACCCGGACGTTCCTGCAAGCCGACCCAAAAGGTGAAGTTGCACAGAAGTCTTGTTGACTCTGCAAGTGTTTCACTCAAGACCACTTTGCAAACGGTTCACTCAAGAACCTCCCAAACAAAGGACTGGCTGACTGGTGGCCACCCAATCTCATCGATTGCTTGCCATCAGAGGAACAACAATAACAAGCCTCGTCCATCGCTGGATTACATGGTGCTACTTCTTTGAGGCTTTCTTCCTGAGGGTTTGCTCTGCTGAATTTCATTGGCACACTCAACTGTTTGGTGTTCCAAAACAAAAATAATATACTGAAGCTGGAAAAAAGAACTTGCCAACCGTTCTCCATCAAGGCTACATGTGTAAGAATAACTACATAATGTTTTGACAATCATCAAATCAATGAGAAGGGACAAAAGACTTGCGATGTGTCAATCATGCCTATGTCACCTGTGTCTATGTTATTCAACGCTCAGTCAAGAGCTGCTCCTCGAATCAAGGTATCACAGCTGGAGTCGAGCCGCCGGCATTACATCGCTTTCCTCCGTTAACAGGGAGCTTCTCCACATGTCTGCGCCGCTCCTGGCAAAAAGAAACAGCCAATCCTTTTTTGGTTTAAAGCCCGGGGGGAGAGGGGGGTAGGCCGTAGAGGGAGGTAGGAAGTAGCTAGAGGAAGCTAGCAGAAGCAAACGGTAGCTAGTAGCTTAAGTAGCTACTACCGACAGGACGCAGGATAGCTTACGCTTCTGAGTTTCCTTGAAGAAGCGCTCCGCACTGATCATGCGTTCCTAGATTTCTAGGGAAACTTAACTTATCCAAAATCTAAAGTTTCGCTTTCAGTTTCTGCCTAGGCCCTAAAGCCTATCGTGAGTCATGCGCAGCGCAGACTGGATTGGCTTCACAAGGTCTCCGTAACGCCGTAGCAGGAGCAGCTGCAGCCATTCCAACTTGGCGGTCAATTTTGATCGGAAGGTCAGCAACACAAATACCATGAAGGGACTGAGCAAAGCACTCTGTCCAATCAGACAGCACGCACTCTTGGTCCTCAAGGGCGCAGCTTGCTGAAAAGTGCCAAACCAAACTCCATAGTGCAGCTTGGTGGACTGTGTTATGGCTAGGCTCAGCACCAGAGTACAGTTGTCCAAGGTGCTGCACATCTCGTACTCTTCCTTCACAAAGGCTGCAGATGTCCGAGAGAAAACTTGGAGTCTAAGAGAAGTGACCCTCAGCAAGTCATTCGCTTCTACTGTGCAAACGCTCGAAGCGCGCAGCGGAAACAAGCCTTTTCACGCAAGGCTCAAAAGGCCCTCATTGGGCCCGCAAGTTGCGGAAAGTCTAGGTTTCGAACGGCGGCAAGTGACATGGGTCAACTGTCTTCGTTTCACATTCCTGGGGTGGTGCTTCCGTGTCGCTTGCGGTGTCGACTTCATGAGGCTATTTTTGCCTCCTTCATGACTTTGCGCATGAGGGCACTATTGCCGCAGCGCTTCGTCAGGGGATCGCCAGCATTTCGCTGCCAGGGACCCAAAAGGTCTTAACCCTAAGTGCCTTTGCTGACACACAAACACGCAGACATCGATCTGCGCTGCCGATCTTGTCCGGCGTTGCCACTACGCCGGCTCAGAAGGTCAAACAAAGGCCTTGGCGTCGGTGACGTGGGCGCCAGTCATCTGGTCTTTGACCATCAGCTCTGCCACCTCCTCGCGCTCTCCATCAGGCGCTCTCACCACCAGGACCGATTCACGGTCGCCAAGCCTCGCGCCGTCCATCAAGCTGCTCTCCTTGTCCAGGACTTCATGCCATAGAGCTCGAATCCATTCGCTTCGCCCAGGGCGTCGTCCATCGCCAGCGCCTCTGAGCCCAAAGTGGCTTTCACCACTCGCTTCAACTTGTGTGACCTCCAGCTGTTGATGCTGAAGGCGGCTTGAGCTCCAGCCATGATGCTCTCAGAGCAGCGCCAGCACAAATCCTCCTTGGGACTTCTGTTCCACATTGGCCATTGAAGCGTCGGCCACACTCATCAGATGGCCTCATTGGCGGGGATTGAAGAACCCGCAAGTAGACCTCCATGGTCATCTTCAGCTCATTGACCGTCTTGTTGGCCATGTGGATGTGCTCGATCGTAGGACCTGCTGAAGACCAACTCATTGCCATGGCGAAGGCTGCACCCAACATCAGGCCTTCCTTCTTTCCGACCCACAGCAGTGAGCCGCCCACACCTCGAAGCAGTGTGGTCTCCTTCTCATCCGGCGGGAATCCCGCTGCTTCATTCGCTCCTTTGGCAGAGTCACTGGCTTCAGCTTCTCCTGGATGTAGCGCTTCATACTGACCTGAACCTCATAGTCAGCCAGCTGGGTCAAAGTGCGTCCAATGTACTCAGCTGAGCCTTGGTAAACATCTTTCCACTTGCCGAACTTGAGCTTGGTGCGGAGGTTTGCCATGAGGCTTTCATGTCTTGCATTGCTCCTTGGCAGAAGTCATCAACGTCCAACAGGACAATTCCAGCGGTGTAGAACTGGTTGTCATACTCCCGCTCGTCATCGATGGCCGGCAGGTGGTATAGGCATGGGTCCAGAGCGCTTTCGCTGTAGCCCAACTCCAGCAGGTGCCTTCGAACTGTCTTTCGCCAGACAGCTGGGGCGTTGACCAAGCCATAGACAGCGGTCTTGACTCGGATGAGGGCATTCTTCGGACATCAGGAATCCCGGTTGGTGGCATGCTTGCCCAAAGTGGTCCCTGCTCTCGTTCACAGTGGTCGGACTGACCAAATGCACTGGAGACATCCATGATGTACAGGTGGTAGTGGTGCGATGCAATGATCTGCAGGGTCAGCATGACCGTCGTGGACGAGGGAGTTGGTGCAAAACGTTCAAGCTGCAGGCTGTCCGGGTCCTTGTGCCCAAGCAAAATCCATCTGGCTTTTGCTTTCCATTGTTCACCAATCTCACCCATCTTCTTCGTGATGAGGAAGCGACTTGGCATGATGCGGTGACTGTACTTGTCCCGGATGGCTTGAAGTTCACCTTCATCAATTACCAGTTCAATGGCATTGGAGCCGACCAGGTTGCCAATCTCGGTCTTCTTGGCCTCATTGAAGAGCTTGATCTCTTCTGGAGTCAGCTTCTTTTCATTAAGCTCCTTGCCACTTTGCCTTGGTGAGGTAATGCAAAGGGAACTCATCCTCCATGGTCTTCAGGTTGAAGTAGGAGTCGGAGTTCTCAAGATAGGGGATGCCCTTGACATCTCTGACGTTGGCCATCACCGGAAAGTTCTTCTTGTCACCCCATTCAGTCAGGCGGTCTGCCTGCCAAGTTCCAAAGACACGGGAACGGTTGGCCACTCGATCATTTGTAGTGGGATCATCCAATGACCTCTTCAGGTGCTTGTCCACCAGGCGTGCATCTTCTTCTGGTGTCTTCTTGCGATCATCTTCAGTTGCAGTGCTGGTTGTTGGTGGTTCAAATGGTACACCTGGATCTGGATGATCTGGCACCTGTCGGTAGATGAGGACTGTCTCGATGTCCTTGGACTCCGCCGGTAGTCGTGCATGAATCTGATGCACAGCCATTCCCGGATAGATGTCTTCTTCCAGGATGGTCTTGTTGGTTACCAGGTCAATGGTGATGCGCTTGACCACATCGCTCAAAGAGGTCCTTTGGAGTTGGATGCACGGAATCTTTTGGCATCCATGTCATAGCGGGTCCACATCCTCAGTGGTGCTGTGTCTTTGCTTGCGGTTGTACTGCTTGAAGCCTTGGATTTTGGGTTCTCCAGGGTTGCTTTCCACAGCTCATCAGCTTCTGTCATCTTCTGGCCTTGTTTGGCCGGTTGTGGAGGCGGTGTTCTGGATCTAGCCCTGGTTGTTTCGGGCCTGGATGCCTCGGGCTTTTGCCGTTGGTGCCGGAGTTTTGGGTGCTGGTGTGCCAGGCGTTTGTGGTGCAGGTGTAGCTGGTGCTGCCTTGACCTTCTGTGTCCTCGGCATTGGTGTTCCTGGCAGTCGGCGAAGAACTTCAGGTTCAGCAGGTGCTTGATCAGGTTCATCTCGAATAGGAACAACGTCTGGTTGTTCCTGGGGTGGTCCCTCCTGCTCCACATCAACATAGCCAAGCTTTTCAGTCTGAAACCGTAGCTTCTCCTTGGCACGTAGGAGCTCGAGGGGGATGACTTCAAGTCCCTGCTTCTCCAATGCTCCCATAGGAAACACCTGAGCGCGATTGCAGCGCCACAGCTCCCACGGCGGGTCACCCAAATGGTGTCGCCTCTTTGTAGCACCACAAAACATGGTCCCACTTTTGCTTGAAAGCCCCGACGACCAATCCTCCAAACACTGACAGGTTGCCTTCTTCGAAAACATGTTGTTCTCGGGCTTGTCGTGGTCGGGCTCGAACAGCACGTTGGAGTCGTTCACGGCTGTCCACCTCCATGAGTGCTCGTCTGGCTGCTTGTCTGATTTCCTCAGCTTTTGCCCAAGCGGAGTCACCAGTTTTGGAGGACTCATACTCAGCGGTGTCTGTGAGGCCGTCGGCATTGAGAGATGGTCGCCGTCCAAGTACTCGTTGGGCTGGTGAATAGCCAGACCGATTGGTCATAGTTTGCAGAGCCCATGACACTTCATGTATGAGTGTCTTGACCTCATCAATGTCGGTGGGATGCCTCAGTTCTCTGGTCTTGTAGTAGACCTCCTTGAACAATCCTCCTCTTCGTTCTGTGATGCCGTTTTGCCATGGGGCATCTCGATCAATCCACAATGGTCTGATCGCATGGTTCTCCACACCGTCGAGGAAGCTGCCCATGAACTCCAATCCTTGGTCCATGATGATGAACGACGGGGCACCAAACACTCTCAGCCCATGCTTGTGCGAAGGCTGCCCAAACCAGTTGTGAGCCTCGTCGGTTGGGGCGCACCAAGGTGAATGTGCTGTAGAGAGTTCCAAAGCAAGTGCAGTTAAGCACTGGTAGCTCATCACGGCTGTTCTCGCCGTAGAGGAAGATCAGGTCCACACCGATCACCACATTGAAGTCGTATGTCCTGGGTGTGGCTGCAGGCAAGCGAGTAGGCTGTCGCCTCTCCTTCAAACAACCTTCACATTGAAACTCTCGGAGAACATATTGGATGATGTCCTCTCTTGTTCCAGCTGCTTTGAGCAAGCGGCTGAATTCCTTCACGGTCGGGTGACCAAGGTTGATATGTGCACGAAGCACCATAGCTTTCTCTGCAGTGGTCACTCCAGTCGTGGCGGCCATCACGTTGTTGAGCTCCCCAAAATGGTAGAGCGCGATGACCCATTCATAGTTGACTTCAAACTTGGGGACACGACCACTCTTTGCCTGCTCCAGTCGAAGCCACTTGCCATCCCAAACATTCTTCACCCATGTCCAGCGAAGGTCACGATGTCCTGGTCCACGGGCTGGATAGGTGCTAGGCTTCTTGGCAACAAAAATTGCACTGCCGTGAAAGTTCCTCCACCTGAAAGGTTCACGAGGATGGCATTCATCGATCCACTGCTCAAGATCAGCCAGCTCAGGTAATCGATCTGGTTGTCCATGTTGTTCATCCACCCATTCCTGAATGATGCCATCATGACTGCTTTCACCAGGAGCGGTGGATACTCTTGAGCTTGCCGTGGCTTGCCATTGACCAGTTGGTCATGTGGTTGTGGTCCAGGGCATTGGCATAGTCGTTGAAGGTTCACTGCCACATGGTCAGATGAGGTGGCAAAGAGAGTGGACTTTCGACTGAGCTTCGAGCCACCATCAACTTTCAGGCCAAAGCGACATTGATCTGCCTTGATGAGCACCACTTCATCATGACTCAGGTACTCTTTGACAGAAGGCAGTTCCAGGACTTGGCAGTGTCCGGGTGTTCATGGAGTCCAGGTCTCCTCTTTGTCGCTGATGGAATAGTCCACGTGACTGATGGCTTCCAGCATGTCATGCTCCCATTTCTCTCCATAGTCCTTTCGCAGGTTCTGGAAGATGGAGAACATCTTGCACGGTGGTGAAGTGATCAGGAGGCGTGGTCTCCTTTTCTTCAACTCTTCTCTCACGCGAGCCTTCTCCTCGCTCTGGTTGAGGTCGCTGCCAGTCAACACGTCCACAGAAAGCTCGGCTTTCAGACCTCTGGCTCGTGCTGCTTTGACAATCCTCGGAGGGCTGTAGATCTCGGCAATCATGTCGTGCTCTGCTCATTGAGGGTGCCGTAGACCTCCGCAACGTCATCACGCTCATCAGACGTGTCCCACAGTTGCCAAAACACCGTCTGCTCACCAATCAGGCTGTCCAAGCTCTGATTGATCTCTGTCTTCATCGTTTTGGTGAGGGTGAGCTCATTTTCAAAGGCGTTTCCTTCATGTAATCGAGGACTCAGGCGTGAACTCATAGAGCACGGTGTAGTGAATTGGATCGCCCCCGAAGACATATGTGCTACTTGGCGTGGTCGTGCAGTGAACCGCACTCCAGTCAGCATCGCCGTTTCGAGTCAGAATGACTCTGCGGCTAAGGATTGGTCAAGTTGCCACCACATGTACTCCAGGAACTGACTCGCCACATCCGGTGGCTACATAGGTGCATTGTGGGTCAATCTTCAGGCGTCGATGATCGTCACGAGGCCTTCTTCCGGCTCCGATTCCATGAGCACTGTGCTCAGCCATCCATCGATGGCTAGATCCGCCGGACATTGAACATCCTGCCCATCTGCTCGTAGGCGTGGTCCAGCTCGAAGAAGTAGATCTGGAGGCTGCAGGGATCGTGTGTGCACTGCAGTTCGATGTCCTCCGGCTTCTGGGCATCGTTGATCTGGAGGAGCTCGTTGCGATGACACCTCGGGCATAGTTGAACTCCGTATGCCACTTGAATCTGTCCATTCATCTCCGGATGCTGAGCCATCTGGCACCTCTGGTTGTCGCACTTCCAGAACAGCTTCATGTCTGGTAGATGGCGGTGCAGAACAACTTCTCCCTGTCCGCAGTCCTGGCATGGCTGCGAATGAGCCGGTCCAATCACCCCCTCCATGTCCATCGTCTCGTCCCCGATATACACAGTCTGGGCCTGCTCGAGGATGTCGTTGGCGACCACATCGCACCAGCTGTCCTCGGTATAGGGTCGACGACGTCGTGTCGCGATGACCTCCTCCACCTCGTCTTTGACTTCTGACTTCATCTCCTTCTTCATAGGTGGAGTCTTGGCAGCTGTCATGCGTTGTGCTTGCTGGAGTAGAGCAGGTGCTGCTTTGAACTTGGGGCGAGCTCCAGTGGCAACTGGTGTTGTCGTCGATGGACTTGGAATCTGGCTCGCACTTGAAACGGACTCTTCTTCCTTTCCGCTCATCTTGTTCTTCTTCTTCTTGAGCTTGTCGTAGAAGGGGTCCGGCACGTAGATCAGGGTGTCGTTCCACTTGTGCAGCTCGGTCAACGGAGTGAGAGGCATCTCCTGCTTCTGACCGCATGTGGTGCACATCTGCCAGGTCTGCATGCGATTGGCGCCATGCTTGGTCACGGAGCGTTGGCAGTCCGGTGACATCTCCAGTTCTGGGACCAGGTACTGTCCCTTGCCCTTGACCATGGCACGTGGTCGAACTCGCTCCTCGTCTCGATGGCGGTGAACTCGTTGATCTGCATTGGATGAAGATGCCATCGTCGAAGCTTGGGCCACAATCTTCTGCTCCTGCTGAGCTAGCCGCAAAGCTTCCTGTTCCAAGCGCTCTCGACGAAGCTGGATGCGACGGGCTTCTCGAAGTTGTGGAGCACGGACCACCTGGAGCAGCGTCTGCCAAACACCCAAGAAATCCCAGGTGCAAAGCCGCAGCAACAAACGTCGCCAGCGCGCGACCCATCGCTGGTACATTACGACCGAGCGGACGAGGATCGTCAGCCCAGGGCATAGGGTCTCGAGTCCATGCTGTGCTGCGGTGGTTGGAGAAATCAGTGGGAATGCTGTAGCCCTTTCCAAACTCGACGATCGACACTGCGACGTGGCCGGTGCTCAAACGATGCATGCGCTGCTTGCAACCAATGGACATGTACAAAATCTCAAAGTTTTTCATGTCGATGACTGCTCCCAAATCACTCAAAAAGTAGGCGGGCAACAAGAATGGGATGTCCCCTGGAACAACTTGGCACCGAAGAACACCTGAACATCCAGCCAAACCGATGGGGACATATGCAATGTGGGTCATCTCCTCCGTCCCGCAAACACCTCTGACCGTGCCCCCAGCTTCAGTGGACCACTGCACACGTAACCCATATTGATCTTGTAGTAGACGATCGTGGTTCTTGAGGGTGTCCATGCCAACCAAACCATGCTGTGCAGCGGTGTCCACCAAAGCTGTACCTTCAGTCTTGTTGACACCTAAAAACACAAAGGAAAGCCCCATGAATCCCTTCCCACCATCCATAGCGCTGCACACGTATTCCACCGGCTCGGAGGATTCGTAAAAGTTTCCAGCTCCCACCAGTTTCGGTGGTTCTACAAAGAAACCAGCGCTCGATCTCGGTGGTGGAGATGAGGGCTTGTTGCGGTGAGGACATTCTTTGGACCAATGACCCACTTGTCGGCATTGGTGACATCGGCTCTTGGCTTTCAGCTCACTCAGCGACAGGCGAGATCCCTGGCGCTGCATCCACGGTGTCGTCGGCCGATCATAGCCTCGACCGTTGCGAACAGCTTGCAGCATCTTGCGGTGCTCAAGGTAACCACCTTTGCCATGTCCAGGGTGGTTCATGAAGGTCTTGCTCTTGCCTTTTCCTTTATTGCCTTTGCCCTTGCCTTTTCCATGAAGGTGGTGCTGGGTCTCAAAGAAGATCTCCTCGATCTGGTTGGACATGGTCTCAATGGCCTCAACCTCTTCCATGACCACAGGCAGCTCTTCAGCAAAGATCATCTGGGCCTCATTGTTATCATCCAGACAGACGAAGTCACCTAAGACTCCATCGTCATCAACCTCCATGGCATAGGTGGCATAGTCGTCATCCTCCATGCCATCATCATCATCTTCTTCCCAGAAGGTGTTGCTGCGCCACCGTCGTGGTGTGTGAGGTCCATCATGTTGATGAGACTCATCCAACCTGTCGCCAAAGATCTTCTGCACGGCTTTCTCGATCTCCTTGTAGTCGATGCTGCCATCGGTCACGACCTTCAATCTCTGTCGTTGGTCCTGGGTGAATGCACCTTGTCTCAAAATCAGGTGCCCAAGCAAATGCCTGCCAGCAGTGGTGCTGAGCAGGTCTAAACCTTGCTTCTTCAATTCAGCGAAGGCGGCCTTCTTGTTGGTGAGGAATGCCGTGAGCGATTGTCCACGCTCTCTTCGTCCACGGAAGATCGCATCGTCAAAGGCGGCCTCCAATCGCTGATCTCTCAGGTACTCGTGAGCATCTTCAATGATCTTTAGGATCATCTTGTGTCCATTGTCGCTGCAGATCTCGTCCACAGTGAGATGTGCCAGAGATGCTCCGAGTTTGCTGCCGATCGGGATGCTGTCGATCATGCGCTTCCCAATCAAGTTGAGAGGCAGTCTGGCTTCTGCCTCGATGAGCCACAGCTGAAGATTCCGGTGAAATTCACGATACTGCTTCTCCGGATTTTCTCCTCCCCATGATGGTGCTGGGTCCAGTCGGTAGTCGACATACTTCTTGGGGGAGCCTCCAGTCGGCGTGGCTGGTGCTCGAACATCCTGGGCCTCCAACCATGGATCATGCCCTTGAAGAGGGTCAGGAACACGGCCAGGAAGTTCGGCAGAATGATGAAGGGGTCCCTGAGATAGAACGGGCGAAGTCACTGGCGTAGCCATTGCCTTAGGCGAGGCCATAGGTGGTGGTGTTGGCGCTGATACCCTCTGTGAAGCCGAGGGGGATGCCGTAGCCCGTTGAGATGATGTTGCACCAACTCCACCTCGCCATGTTCTCTGCTGGCTTCACGTCCGCTCATGCTCAGGAAAGCTTAAACAAAGTCCCAGCGTCAAACTGGTAATCGAAAAACTCAAAAAGGAAAATCTCGTTGGGCTCAATGGTGTAGCTCCCGGACGTGGTCCGTACAAAGAGTAAGCAAGCGGCCGTCAGGCCAGGTCCTTGGTGCTGGGGCGTCCCCCAGCTGCCGCAGACCACGTCGCGGGAGCCCCGGTCGTCACCGGGGCTCCGCTACCATGCAAAACGCTCGAAGCGCGCAGCGGAAACAAGCCTTTTCACGCAAGGCTCAAAGGGCCCCTCATTGGGCCGCAAGTTGCGGAAACGTAAGGTTTCGACCGGCCATCAAGTGACATGGGGTTCCGTGAGTCTCGTTTCACAACTCGCATCTTTTCACGATAAACACTCAAGACTCTATACTGGATCTTGATCACTTCTTCATACTCATTCCTGCCACAAAGAAGCTCAACACATCCCCATACATGTGGCAGTAATACGCCAAAACCTTATCGACTCATCATGACGGATTCCCCCCTTGCTACATCAACGGCAAGGACAAAGCCATGTGGTGCATGTCCCAAAAACTATCTCAAATACCTCATGAGCTTCTACCTCCTGTCTGTACACCCTTCCTGGAAGCATGGCCAGCAAAACCAAGCAAAGCAAGTTGTCTTGCAATTCCCTCATTTACTGACCCCAGTAGATCATGGCAGCCCAGGCCATTTGGGGCCAATCCGGAAGCGGTGCAAGTGGCTCGGCGGTTAAGAGGATCACGTCCAGTCCCGTGAAGGTCATCAACAGGAGCAATCGAAGCCTCGAAAGCTTCGATACTGCGCGCCTACTTAGGCCTTAACGCTCCTGTCTCTCCGAGATCGTCGGCGTAGTATCATGCGATGGAGAAGCGATGTCGCAGTGGTACACCGTGTGTGTGTAACCGTGTGTGACGGTGTGTGTAACCCCCGTGCGGTTCGGAAAGTGATTTTTCTCCCGACCTTGGCTGAACCCCAATGCGAACACAACATGCGACACTATGCGATCTTTCGGGTGTTCATTGCCTGGGGCCCTGCAAGGGCCCTGCGAGGGTCCATGAAATGATTGAAAAATTGCCCTGGCAACAACACCACCCATGCTAATAGACCCCAGGTCTTCACTCTTCGCACTTGACCCCAGGTCGAAATAAGGAAGGAGTCGTTGAGATTGCCTCGCCGCTTTGGGGCGTGGGGGATTGGGTACTTGGAGGGTCTGAGTCGAACCTTCATGGGACCGGGGGTGTCCTGTCTGGAGATCCACGTACGTAGTGCTGGGTAGTCCAGCGAGGAGACGCCGAGCTTCCGGAAGGTGCTGGTAGTCAGTGAGTGGATTGAGAGTAGACGGCACGATAGTCCCAGTTAGGCGCTTTGTATGAACCCCATTATGCCAAAAGACATCGTGGTGTGCCAGTGCCATTGAACCTCTGAAACTACAGACTGTACTTCAACATATTTCAACCCCACCTCCGGCCCCACATGCTGTGCCACACACACACTCTACACCCTACCACACGTGTCTGCAAAGTAAGCAGCAATGGCGATAGCCCATCCACCTGTCAGCGATTGGACAGCGAGATCTTACGATGGGACTTGGAGCGCCCAAACAATACCATATACCATCTATCAACCTGCCTGGCTGGTTGGTCCATGACTATATGCTCCAAGCCAGGGAAACTCCATATTTCGCAGTGGATCCGTAGAGATCTCAGCAAGGATGAAGGAACCCAACTCCTAAACGCCGGCCCGCATGGCGGGCGTTGTGTTGTGGATCTTGTGGAGTCTTTAGGGCCAGAGTGTTTCTTTCTGCTGAATGCATCTGAATGCTGGAAAGCTGACATCCCAAACTCAGGCTCTCCAAGGATCTCCTAGGCATATCATCCTGAAGATGCCACCGTCTTACACTTCGATCTGCACATGGAAGCCGAGCGAGCCGCCCCCACACGCTGCACTCGGCAAGCCCGTGCCTGAGGCCCATGACGAAGAGGCAGCCTTGCCGACTGTGACTTCAGTGAAGTGGGCTGACTGCGACGAAAGGTAGGGAATTTGGGTCGGAATGGAGGGTAGCTGACCCCTCCAGTGTAGCTGACCCGAACAGGATCTATAGCCATCATTCCTGGATGATCCAGGATTCCTTACTTTCATCTTTCGTCAAATGAAAAACGATGTGTCTAAGAAAAGATTCTTTGCTAAGAATCAGCCCCACATGGCCCGCATAGTTTTGACCTGCATCGAGAAGCACATAGGATTTGGAGTTTCTCTGATGCGCCAACTTTTGGGACACGCCCCAGAAATTGGAGAGCAAACATTGTACTCATTATAAGTTGCAGGATCAATTGATTATAGACTTATAGATGTAAAATAACTTAGATTTGCTCACTAGATTTATATAATAATTAATGAGCTATCCATTCTTTCAAACGGGCCTGCCTTGTGGTGGCAAGTCAGCGCTGGCAATCCCCATGTCCGGCCACGCACCTCCAAGCAAAGGAGTGAAGCTACGGCCCTACTCGCTCCGTCGAAGTGGCATGAAATGACCAGTTCAAAAGAAGGTAAAATGCCTTTCCAAGGTCTTCCCCCATGGTTCGTTGTGGAGCAACCTGACCTCTTCAATCCTCTCCATATATATTATATAAATATATGGCCCTCTCCCCTTGTAGTTCTTCATCCAACCAATGAGAGGCCCTCTCGCCCTCTCTCCGAGGCTCCGGGCCAATCTCCATCTTCCGAAGGAGCAAGCTTCCTGAAGGTCCAGCACCGTCTTCCCCAACGTCTCTTTTTCATGACCCGAGCCTACAGGTCACCCAGTTTTTACAAGGTTCATCAAGCTTCTGAAGTTAAAAACGAAACTATAAACTTAATATTTGATCATTATAGCTCGATACTGACAAGTACGTGACTGTGGTGACCTCTTCCAGATGTACTCCGCTTCCAACGGTCCGTCGGACACATGAAATCGGGTCAATTCACCTTTCTAAGAGTTGGCAGTCGGAGAGGCGCAAAGAGGTGTGAGGGGAGTCTGGAGCGGGAGCTGGACCTCGGTATGGATTGAGTGTCCAAAGTGATGAAAACCGAGCCAATTGAGTCAATTTTTGATGATTCCATGGCAAACGTTGATTTTGTGACCCGAAGGTGACCCTGGAACAGAACCAACTGCTACATAATTAGCCATATATATGTTACAATGTTGGTTTGGTCCTAAAACCTTAGTTGCGAGGGTCAAAACTGGGAATGGCTGGATCCCGTGGAAGGTGGCGCTCCCGCTCCCAAAGTCAAAGGCTCAACCCTACACCATCCTGAAACCGTGTTGTCCCAAACAAAGCCCAATAGCAACCCAATAATAGCTGTTTGCCGGCACCCACAAAACAGAAGAACCAATGACAATCTGGTCAAGAAATTCAACACTCCCTCCTTCCCTGCAAAAATGCAAAATCCAATCAAAGCCACAAAAACGAGAAGGAAGTGGAGGAAAGGCGAGTTCGGTGTGCAAAAATTGCAGCTTCCAATTCGTCATTGGCCGAGCGTCGGAAGGCGTGCACCTCGCCAAAGAAGCGCCACGTCATCCCAGCCTCGGCAAACTGACTTGCCTCAGGGTCCACACACCTCACGAGTAGCTATACCGAGATCTTCCAACTTGTATATGCAACATCTCTGCCTTGTTTTTATCAAAAGAAGATCCAGCCAAAAGCAAAACGCATCAATTTGTGCGGTCTGGTCTGGTGACTTTCCAACCACGCATGGGAAGGAGTGTCAAATCGAGCTCTGGCCCACAACGTCCTGCGAAGTGCCCCGTTGGGCCCACCGACCCCCGCTGCCGCCGCAGAAAACTCGATGCCAGGCTGCTGCCACGACGATGGACAAAGCCATGAGGACATAATAGAGTGGACCTAGACAGGCAAATCAGGACCACTCTACTATGTAGACCAGGACCTAGGAGTGATCAGAGTGATGCAAATCAGAGTGATCAGGACCAAGGTAGATCACTCCGGTTCACTCTTCGATGACTGTCCACTCTGCATCACTCTGCTGCCTTCAGAAGCCCGAGTCGAATGTCTGAGCCCTCTTCCTGAGGATCGGCGTAGCATATTTTCCCTCAAAACAAGGGCCAGCACCCAAGTACCAAGGATTGGGCCCTCACACATATGAAAACCACTGTGGGGCAGGGGTTGGTTGTGCTCCCTTGAGTTGACAGCTTTCGTCCTCGTTCAGTCGTTCAGTGAGCCTGTGGAGCCCAAGTGTCAGGACGGGTCAATGATGAGGCTCTATGTTAGGCACCTCAACTAGGGTTCATCACCATAACCCAAACACTCCATGGGACTGCCATATATACCGATCAATTGACCCCCTGGCACGCACCACCCCCGGAGGCCGGAACTCTCGGCAGTCCGTCCTGGCAGTCCCAAATCAGGCATTGGCATGTCTGCCCTAATTTCTTCTCCACGCACTCCCTGAATCGCCACGCTTCTTTTTCGCACGAGTGGCGGAGTGGCGCACGCGTCGCGCGGTGTGGCAGGTGAGACAGTCCCACAGCGCCCCCAAAGGTTGCCGTAGGTAAGGGACGGATACTAAGGGGGTTGAGCTGAAACCCTTAAGGCGCTGAATCCCCTGAGTAAAAAAGAACCTTACCAAGTGGAACACCATTCTGCTGGATGAGAGTGGCAAGTTGTTGACTTCAAGTTCTGTGTGTGACGGGCAAGCTGCGGGCAGCTCACCCGGAACAAAGCGCCATTTAGATGAATCCGATAACGAAAATTGCTTTGCTCCAAGTGGTCACTTGCACCGCTGGGTCTCAACATGGAAAGCAACTCCAAGCTGTAGCAAGCTAGTTCTTCCAGATCAATGTCCTCGTCTATGTAGACGTGACAGGTGTAGTGACGGCAGTGCATCAGCATCAGTATTTGCATCAGTGTATCCCACAAACAGGCCAAATTCCAAACACACTTTAACGCCGCTCTGTGATCACGGTTGCTGCAAAACCCCAATGTTGTTGTCAGCCTTTTGAAATCACATTTCACATGGCACTTGGCATATCTTGGCATGCCGAATTCAGCTCAACCCTCTGATCCTTGGGGCTGCAAATATGATGTGGTCGAGATGTCTTCGAAACACATTTCTTAGTTTCCGAGTCGGAATGATGGGAGGCCACCTTCACAAATCTAAGCCTTGGGTCTTCTGACTCCAACCCTGTCATACTGGTGACGCAACGGACGGTGGGGCCGATCTGCACTTGGAAAGGGACATCTTCTCTTTCCAAACGCTATCACGGGAGAAT
Source organism: Porites rus (assembly GCA_964035705.1). NCBI lineage: Eukaryota > Metazoa > Cnidaria > Anthozoa > Scleractinia > Poritidae > Porites > Porites rus. The sequence goes on along the minus strand of CAXIVM010002951.1, from coordinate 9,414 downwards.
CTCACGACGAGAGTGAATCAACCCTAATCAGCACGTGAGGCTCAGCCGCGCAGGGCATGCGCCGGGCAGCTGAGCGGCAGTGGCACAGGACCTCAAGTCCTGGACAAAGCAACAACCGTACAAGTCCAGGACTAGACCCAGGTCCTGGACCCCTGGTCCATTGACTTCATTGAGTAGTGTATGGACCAACTCGAGTAAAATGAGGTCTGTAACCTGAAGAATAACACCACGAAAATGGAACCTGAAATACACCTGGGAAGGGACCCACATGGAACCGGGCGACTGGCATGGACCAGACTGGAAGACGATGTTCCTCTACAGTGGTTTTCAGAGGTCATCTCACTTTGTTCAATGTCAAATCCGACTTTCATAATGCTTCTGCATCCTGCCCCTCCAAATCATTTCGAACATTTTGATCGAAAGATCGCCAAAAAAACAAGAGAAGGTACGTCTTTCGGAGACTGTCTGGAAAGTGGTGTATTTGTGGATCTTTGCGGCTTGTGTCAAGGGTTAATTCGCCCTCAGGGCGTTTCTCTCCTGGAGTTTCAACTGGTTCACCAGGGTATAGTGAACGATGCAAACTCACAAGGCCCACAACTGGCTTCAAACATGGTGTCAACTTTTCTGTGAACCACTTGACCCCAATTGCAGTCGAAACACATGGCCTGAACCTGCCTAAAACCATCAGATTCACCTTATTATCCTTATTCTGGTCTCCGTCTTCCCTCAGACCCTTCCAAAAGAACACACCAAACCCCCCCTCCTAGGTGGTGATTCCTCCCGCTCCTCCTCCCAGCCCCATGCCCCGCCATGCCGGCCGCGATGCCTCGGTCACAGGCGTATGCTCAAGATCCGATGGTTGCCCGAGTCGGCGATCAGCAAGCGCCGCTGCACGCGGTCCAGGGCCAAGGCCGTGGGGCGATTCCTCGGGTTCGAAGGGTAGGGGAGCTAACAGAGAGGTCAAGTGACCCCTAAAGAGGAGCCTATACCAGGACCCACTGGAGTTGGGTGGTTCATGGACACCCCTTAACCTGTAAGGAGCTGTCAATAGAAACTCCTTAGGGTGTCCTGGTACTGAGGTACCTACATGGGATTGCCAATTATATAGTGCTCCACAGATCGCTCATGGTGCCATGTGACATCGATTTGACGCACATCTAGCCAAAACGTCAACGTTTTTCACCAACCTCTGACCACTTCAAACCGGAGCGTGCGCCGCCACGTGCCGTCCGAGCGTCAGCTGATCCAGCTGATGTCCTCGGCCGCGACCGAAGAGCAGTTCACCGCTGGAGGCGCCGCGGCGCCAGCGCAGGAGGCCTCGGCGGCGACGGAGCGACCCCGCAAGAACCGCCGCAGTCGGTGGTGGTTGATGGAGACCCTAAAACAGTCAGGGAGGTCCTGGTATGACTGGTGGTTCTATGCGCATGGTAATTATGGCCCACTATATAGACACTAGACTCTGCTCGCGTTTGGGGCACTGTCACCTGGTTTTGCTGAGGTCTTGGAGACGTCTTTTATCTCTTGGGGATGAAGCATCAAACGCGGCCCAGCAGAGTCCATCTTCGCGGTCCAGCAGCGATGGTTGAAGGTGTCGGCAATCAGCAAGGCACCCGTCTCCTCGGCGAGAGCCATCCGAACGTCTCGTCGGACTCGGGACATCGAGTCGGACTCGACGTGACCGGGTTCTCCCGGGAGGAGTCTCTGGGCTCTACAGGTTGGAGGACTTCTGGTTCACGGCCAGGTCTGCTCTGTTCCAGCGGTGATTGAGATGGGTGCGCTGCGGGGCCTGGAATCCACCCCATGGCAGCCGCCGTTGATGGGACCTGGACTATTCGACCACTGGGTCGGGCCATCCCAAAGCCTTGCCTCACCATGTGACCGTGACCTTTGGGGGACCTCCGTAACGACCAACCGATGGATCCAAAATGGTTGAGGAAAAGACAGCTTTGGCATGCTTTGGCTCTTGGAATGTTTGGGAGAATCAGCTCCAAAACATGTTCCTATAAGAGCTGCATATGAAGTCATGCAGCTCCCACCAGGCTTTGATATACGTGCTCCCCGGAGCAGCATCGCCTCACTGCTATCCAGGGAACTGGCTCCAGGATCGCTGCCCTGGGGTAGTTGAGCTGATTCAAGGGCCTTGCCCTGCTCTCCGCCGCAAATCACCTCCACACAACCGAGACCCCCCACGTGGAGCGAACGCGCTTAGCGCGAGCTCGCTTTGCGCGTGGTGCGGAGCTTTGGGGCAATGCTACTCCAATACCTCAGGGATCCTCAGGGCTTCCACCGAAGGCAGTGTCTGTGAATCTCCCCTGAGGTGATTCGAGGTGCTATAACCGTGAGTTTTCAAGGACTACTGCCCCATCCTGCGGTTGGCCGCTTGGTTCCTCCCTCACTCACCTGCAACTTCCCGGCGGAGTCCCTCCCTCGCACCTCGCCCTGCTGGGCGTCCTTGGGCCAGCGCACCACGCGGTGGTTGCCGCTGTCGCAGACCAACAGACTGGTGCCGTCCCAGTCCAACGCCACAGCAAAGGTCGATGCAGCCTGTGGAGTCCACGCTGGGTCCGACAGCTGCTGACAGCAGGATGAGGTCAGCAACAAACATGTCGCAAGAGGTTGCATTGGTTGGGCCTCTTTGAAGTCATTTGAAGTCCAAGACCAAAACAGTATGTTCTTTGGGTGGATGATTTCTCCAGCAACAGCCTTGGATACGGAAAAAGATTCTCTCAAGATGCGCCGGAGAACCCGTCCATCGCAAGATACCAAGAAAGATTGAGAAAAAGCTCAAAGAATGGCTGGCACTAGGAAAAATGATGAGGTTCGGTTAGTTTCTTTCCTTGGCTTTCCACTTGCCACAGTCGGGTGAGGGCTTTGTCTTCCCCGCGCCTCGCCAAGCTGGGGCCATGCGTCGCTGGCAAAGCATCCTCGCGGCGCCCGCCACCACCTTCCGGGCAGCGCCGCCACGCCAGGTGCAGCGCAGGACGCAGTGGTCCTGGGGAAACGTCGTCAGCGATGGAAAGTTCACTTCCTGTGAAACGTCTAGTGCAAGGCATGAGGCCTTTGGATGGTTCGAAGTAAAACTTCTGTCATGCAGCTCAGCCATGCACAAAGCAACGAAAATATCAAGGAACCCCAACCTTTATATAAACCTCTCACCCTGAACACGCCGAGCTGTGACACGAAAAAGGTTTCCTCATCTATTATGCTCAAAGGTGAGGCAAAAAGGAACCCACACCGGTGGTTTTTGCGCGTCGTCAGACTTGCCTATCCCACATGTACCTCCTGTAGAGTCTCGGTCTTTTTGAGTCCTTTTGAGAGTATCCCGAAGGCGCACGCAAAAAAAACGCTACGCTCAGCGCATCGACGGTTGACATCGTGGCGGTTGACATCTGAGACCGTCGGGTTCGGACGTGGACGTGGACGTGCCCAGCGGCATAGGCGTCCGCGAAGAGCAAGCTCCCACGATCCACCAGCAAACCGGAGGGTAAGCAGCCTTCGGCCACCAACTCTAAGCCTTGTGGCTGTGAAAAAGCCCAAACGCCCACGGCCATGCGCTGCGCAGCCAGAGCTCTTGGAGGTGTTTTTCGATGAATTGGTTTAAATGTGACCATATGTGAATTCTGGGAGGATGACTGGGAGGGCACAGGTTTCCATTGAATAGGTGGCCGGCTTTCCAATCTTGATGCCACGGGCGGCTGATGGCGTTTGAAGGGTCCTACAATATCCTGCGGCAGGTGAAGGTGGCGGAGCTTGGCCAAGCCTGTTGTGCAAAAGGATTGCCACACTACTACCACCCTGCACCACAAGGAGATCAAAACAGCAAAATCCAAAAGATTTCCAAAAGCACCAGAACCTGTTGGATATCGTTGGATCCTGTTCCTCCCGACATCGATCCTCCAAATGTCCCGGAAAGTTGCCCTTTTGTTGCCCCACCCCTCTGGACGTGCTTCCGGGTGCCGGTGGGATGATCTTGGCCCAGCACGGGCCGGTGTAATCACAACACAAAATAACTCAAAACACACAGTCATAAAGCAGGCATGTGACATGTGTCCTTCTCCTTCTCTTCTTTGATTTCCCCCCCCAACTCAGTTGAAGCCTCCCCATTCGACCGGCTTTCACTCGACCCGCACCGGTTGCCCGTTCTTCTCGTTGGCCTCTCGCAGTTCACCAGGGAGCCGTGGGTCTCGAAGTTCACCAAGTGAACACCGGTGCCGGCGGAGACCAACAAGCTGCCTAGCACAGTACATCCCAGAATCCCAGTTACCACTATATAAGGAACCAGGGATTCTAGGTCTATAGTGGTAACTGGATGCCCTGGGTAGTGATGGAAGGTGCCAGGGCGATGGAAGGCGCTCATGGGGCCCATGGCGGAACAGCACGAAACGCGTGCTCCATGGGGATCCATGGGGGCGTCCAAGATCATAACAGAACCCATATATAAGAACATGTTGGGGATCAACATGGATCAACTTTTCGGCCTTGATGGCCAATCTCACGAATATTATGAATATTAGTGAGTTGATTAAAAGAAACCCGTGTGCATGCCACGGCCCCTCACATCTCCACCTGATGTTCACAAATCCAGATAAATCCACCGACCAGGAGGCTTCAACCAAGAGCCTCCTGACCACCTCACCACTTCTTACACATGCGGGTGCCAACACCAGGAACCGCACGCGGGTCGTGGGCGGCTTCCGCCGCCCACCTTGCCCAGCTTCGGAGAAGACCACGTCCACCGGATTGGGCCAACTGCCATCCGTCAGCATCTCCGGCTCCGGTGCCGCGCCGCCACGCGGGTCGGGTGGGCGCAGGACGACTACGCGGCGGTTGCCGCAGTCGGCGACGAAGATGCGGCCGTCCTGGGGCTAAGGGATACTCCTGCATGGCAACTACATCAGCATCAAACATCCCAGTTAAACCTATACATGACAACAGAGTGACATGTCTTCTTGACTCACACCGCCCTAATAGCACATCAGCCCATCATAGCCCATCTGATTTCTCAGTCCTTTATCTTCAGATCACCTCCCAAACCTCCAAACTTCGTAGCCTTCCTAACAAAAATCACCCCAGCAAAGAAGTGGTCTTTTAGAAATCCGAAGCTCTTCCGCAAGGAACACTACACTATATACACACCCTTTCATACTTCATTCTGGTGTGATGTTGTGTGCATCGTGCGCACTGCAATGCCTGGGCCAGTGCCAGTCCCACGGGTTGACACAGCTGCTCCGGCCGCGCGCCGCGGCCTTGGCCCGCCGCCCAGCACCTGGGCCTGCTGCGAACGGCGCATCATGCTGGCGCGCTCCAGGAGGTCTTGGACCTGCGTATGCTGAGAATACAAGCTGACGGTGTTGCACAATGTAAAGTTAATGCAAAAAAGGGACTCCGGAACTACCCCTAATACCTAAGCCACCCCGGCCACCCAAATCACCTCTTCCACTCTCCTCCACTCGCCTTCGAGAGCAGCACGGAGCGCGGCACCGCGGCCACGCCGCCGCGCGGGCGCAGGAAACCCTGCCGGTCGCTGGTGAGGGCCTCGCGCAGTCGCAGATCGTCCTCCTGGGCGCTGGGTGATAAGGTCTCCAGCACCGAGGTCAAGGCTTTCCGCTTCCTGGGCGAAGTGGTGGAGACCGGACGGTTTTGTGGAGCCTTGGGGGGAGGAGGTTGGGAGCTTGCGCCAGCTTGTGACGTTTGGAGGGCGTCGTGTCTAAGTGTTGTGGAGTTTTGTGAAGCTTGGCAGTGCGGCAGTGCTGGAAAAAAAGAACTGTGGGAACTCTGCTGGTGTGGAGAGGTTTTTGTTGCTGGAGGTTCATGCAAAGGCAGATCTGTGCCTGTTTGCTGACTTTGTTTCTCAATTCGCACTGCTGAAATCCATCGCTGTTTCTGAGTGTGGCGGGATGTGTGGCGGAGCTGGTGAGGGGATGGTCGTACGGGATGGTCGCACATTCCTCGAATGGCCAAGATTGGTTGAGGGAGTTGTGGTGAGCTGTGTATATTTCTATGACCCCAATTGAATCAACATGACCATCTCGGAGCTCCCTAGTTGAAGTGATCAATCCCATATCAATCCCCCTCCAGCTTCTTCATGCTATATATTCTGTTCATCGAATTTTCCACCTCTCCTGTGGTGATTAGGCCTGGCTCGGTCGGTGCATCGACGCCGGTGCCACAACCTCGGTGCCATGGACTTCTCGGCCAAGTTTCCCAGACGTTGAGGAGGGACGCTTTGGGAGCGCGCCGAAGGAGCGCGAACCGCCACGCGTGCCTCGCTCGCAATGGAGCGGATCTCGGGGTGGAGACTGACAACAACATGTTCGGAGGGTTATACTATGCCCTGGGGATCCAGATACGTTCTCAGACAGTGACTGGAAAAGAATGTGCTCAGACTGGGATTGGACCCAAAAGCTTCTCAGAATGGTCTTCCCAGGCTGGTGCAAGGTTGGCTCAATGTATCATCGAGTGAAGGCATGATCACACATTTTACTCCATGATTGCCACAAGTACTTAAGAGTTTGCATGCTACATTGGGCATGCAAACACGTGCCCTAGCTAAATGTGGACCTATCGATCGGCAATTGGATCCAATGTTGGTATGACTTTCTCACATCATCTCACATCATGCATTGAGATGAACTGTGCGTGGCGATGGGGCTTTTGCGAAATGCAGCCCTCAGAGGTGCCAAGGGGAATGCAGCTCCATATCTCGCTATTGTGAACCAAAAGTGTGCATCTAGATGGCCTAGTTGAAACAAATGGACCCCAGTTGCCGCACAGCTAGCAGCATGTTAAGCCAAAACCAGAGCTGCGCTGGCTCAGATCGGCTGTCCTTAGCCGGCCATGTCCGCAATCTTTGTTGAGACTGTGCTGGATGATGGGACCCGCGTTGTCACCAGTCCCATGAAGTTTCGTGCATCGGTAACTTGACCTGCATTGCAACTAGTGGCTTGAGGGTACCATGAGGTGATTGAACCACAAGAAGGCAGCATGTGCCTGGATGAACTTGATACATTTGCCCCAGGTGAAAGCGCAGCTGGTGTACACTGGGGTCAAGTCCTTTGTGGAGCGGTTTCAGCCTGATGTGATCCAGGGTGATGTGCCTGAGCCTTTATGTATGGAACAAACTCCCAACATGACTTGTTCCAACTCTGAGTTGCACGTTGGAATTCCATATCCACACCTCCATGCCTATTCGATGCATGCAAGGAGCGGTGCATTTGCAATTGGAATCGGGCACATGGCAACCCACTTGTGGTGGCCTTACACTACCCAGCTACCACCACAAATCCAGTTGGCCTGTAGTGCTGATTGAAAGTCACTGTCTGAGAACGTATCTGGATCCCCCGGGACTTATATAGATTCAGGTCTATGAGGATGATTTGGACCGCAACTACAACCTGTTGACCGAAGTGTTGATTTCCATCAGGGAAGCGCTTCAAGATGGCATTCCTCATTTGAAGGACTTTCAAGCTGTTCGCCAGTATGGGGTGATTGTATTCCCGATGGGTCCACATACTCTCTGACAGGCTGATTAGACCCTCCAAGTCTACATAAGAGTCCTCACTCACCTTCTCAAAGTGTATGTGGATCCATACAGATTGTATGTCAAATATCAATGCTCCACTGACTTGCTACCATTTTTACTTTATGCACTTTGTTTTTTTTCCAAGGCTGGACTCCTTTTATGCAGTCTCATGCGCAACTGGCATTTGCAAAAGTACAGGGTGCGAGGTGGCAAAAGACAAATCCGTGAACCCAAGTTGCAAACAGTAGTGATTTGTGCAGAATCTAGACTAAAACACTTGTGCACACCTTGCCTCCCATCCATTCCCATCCATTCCAATCCCATTGCATTGAGGACTGGGCTGGTCAGGAGGCGACACGCATTCGAAGCATGCTGTCTCACCTTCATCAGCTTTGCCGCAAGAGTGGGTCTAGCAGGCAGTGGAACTGGCATTATCGGATTGATCGATATATGCATTGGGTTGCAAATAGCCATGCAGGGAATGAACATCGATATATTTGTGTGATTTTGATACTGCATGGTGCATGCAGGAATGAAAAAACTAAAGTCCTCAAGACCTTGTATGGTCAGTTCCGGAAGGAGACGTTGTTGTTCATTTTCTGTGCGCGTGCATAGAGCATACATCTTCATGGGCAGGACATCCAGGATGTCCAGGAGATCCTTGATGACGATACGGTGGGGGTACAGGCGGAACACCACTAGTGGTTGGCTGGTGTCTTGCCCATGAGACTTCATATAGACTTGCATGTGATTCTTCATCGGGGATGAGGCCACCGAAGCTTTGGTTGTCGACCTTGATGATGAGCCCATTATCTCTGCAGCTGGGGTCCTGGGAGCTTTTGGCAGTTTTGCTTAAGCTCACAAATATATCACCCCAAACACCTTCTCAGAGGGAACTTGGTTGGGTCCCTTTAAAGAAATATATCTGGACGCATCCAAATCCTGTTCCCCGTCTGAGGTAGTAGATGTGATTCAGATCAAGGACAGCATTCTGAGCTTGAGGATAGTTGGGGTGTCCGAAAGCATTCCTTCTTGTGCTCCAGGATGAGGATGATGGTGATGCTCTCACTAGTACTGCCACCTGCTTAGTAATCTATATATAGTCGTTGAATTTGTCTGTCATCAACCAAGTCTACCCATAGGTGGCACAAGCGATGCTGGCACCGGGTGTATCGTCCGCCAGTGCTGATGCCTGAGTGGAGCCCATGTAGCATGTCCTAGATAGATACTAGCACATGCTCAGTGTGGTGTCACATTAATCATCTGTGTTCAGGACCCGATCAATCAGCAAACCGACATCTTGGAGGACAGCCAAATGGACCAACATGTCATGACCCCAGGTACCTCATCCCATGCTAGATGTAATTCTTTGCATGTAGGGTTGTAAACCATGACAAAACATCAGATAGCTGAACATGTATTTTGAAGTGCCAAACTTATGTCGATGTTGTCCTAGACCTACATGTAGCCACGTGACCCTGTCTTAACATCGAGGCTCCGGTGGAAGATCAACCTGCTCCTTCTGCTGAACCCCTGGAGGTTTGGAACAAGTGTCTTCTTGCCATTGCATATTTTCCACTTTGGACCGGCCCCTAAATCTGACCCCAGAACGGCCAACAAATGATTATTTGTTTGTTTTTTAAAATCAGATTTCCCTGAGGTTCTGGGATCAGATTGGGGACCTTCCCAAGGTGGAAAATTAGCGCGTGCCATGCTGCCTTTAAGCTAGTGCCATGGATGGTAACAGATAGTTCAGCTCTAGGCTGAGAAGATGCAGCCTTTTCGGACTGTGGATTGTGTTGGGAACCCAGTTTCAATCTCACTTCAACAAACCTCCTGGCCCAATCTTGATCTGCCTGCCTGTTCATTGCCAGGATGACACTCAGCCGATC
>CAXIVM010002949.1:0-11000 GCA_964035705.1 Porites rus | reverse complement strand
GTTCTTATTATGAGCACCTGTGGCTGCAACTGTATTTTTCCCTAGCGCATCCTAGCCCCAAGCAAGCATTTTGCTGGAGCGCGGTAGAACAAGCGTTCACTATTTCGGGTAACTGTATACACACCTTTGACTCGGCTTGTCTGTGTAGCTACGCCTGGTCCTTGGCATTCCCCGTTTCTTTCCACCAAAAGATATCCAGCAAAAGAAGGAGACTTGACTGCGGTTTCTTCCAACTACAAACTGCACCCACTCAACAAATCCTGGAAACAATGATGTTGCTTGGATTCCCAGAAACATCTATACTTCACACTCAGATCTGCAGAACATGCAAGCATCACTTTTGTCTCGGCAACTTGGCTGAAGGCAGCAAACATGCTTGGCCATGTCCCGCTGTTAGTGAGTTGAAGTGAAAATTCCAAATAAAACGTCCTTCCCGCCGCATCATCCAAGGAGCAGTAATTTGCAGCATAGAGACACGCCAAATGAAGGTGTCGGTATTGAAGTTAGGCAACAAGGTGTCCTAGAGAGCCGAACAAGACTGAAGGCCCTGGACACAGAGTTTGAGAGAATCAGTCCCATTCAATTCGATTCACATGCTCTACTCCAAAGTTTCAGACTTCAGTGTATCATCCTGATTCTTACAAAACAGGCTGAGATTGGCAACCCATTTCCAAACAAGTCTAAGGGTATCTAGTTGTGATGGGGTCCATGCTGCACGCTGCCACTTCCGCCTCCACATTTCTCCACCAAGTGACTAAGAGGCTAAACTGCTGCACTGGAGCACTGGGCGGCACTGGCGCTGGGACGGCCGCGGACCACGGAGGGGCTGGTGGCGGCAGGGTGGGCGGAGGAGGAACCATCATCGCCAGCTTCATGAACGCAGCACCTGGGTCGGGCAAACCGGTTGACAAGTCAGACTTTAGAAAACAAAAGTAAACGGCCCTTTCCTAAAGCATGGGTCCAAGGTTCTAATGTGACATCTGCCATGAAAAAACACCTGGATGGAGACATGGCTATATATATTATGGTTGTGGTTTAGTAGGCCCACGTCCTCCTGAGCCATGACCCAAACCTGCCAGTTCTACTGAACTATAAACCTGAGGTTGAGTTCCCCGATCAACCACTATCAAGGTCTTGACTCGGTCTTGACCACTTAAATAAGGGCTTAAGGGGCTCTTGTGCAAACCTCATAGTGGTTTCAGATTAGGTCGCAGAATTTCCAAGGTGGTTGAAGAATAACATCCCAAAAAGACATCCTGCGGGGCCTTGCCAGCTACTTTGAGACCACTGATCACTGACCAGTCGAAGCTCATCAAACAGACTCCGATCACCAAGCTCCGCACTGGGCGCCATTGGCCCCATGGCGGACGCCAGCCCCAAAGCCTCAACCATCTCCTCGTGGAGATTGGCCGGGGATTTTCGCGGCGGTACGCGCGGTGGTTTGGACTGAAAATCCATAGGGACAATGAAACAATGTATATAATATAGGTCTTGGCATGAAGTACACCTGGAACCTACTAACGACAGAAAACTCAAGCTCGAGCTCAAACATGTTGATGATGCAAACCGCCACCAGGAAGTATCAAAGGCAGGAGGGCTTCCACTACCAAGCTCATTCTCCTTTTCTGCGGCTCAGCCGCACACGCCACTCTGACACTCTGACACTCATGAGGACGCGTTTTGCTTTGGAAAAATGCAATGCTCCCGAGCTGGCGCTCCCCCTCGCTCCTGCCAAGCCGTCCGGCCACTATGATGTTCATCAGCACGTCTATGCTCCACTGAGTAAGGGACTAGACCTCAGTCAAACGCAGGACGACGCTGAAGGGGAAATGCTTGAAGGAAGAGCTGGCCACTGAGTTGTTAGGTCACAAACATGCCGAACATAATTCTATGTACAGTTGCTGTTTGGTTTCTGCCAATGAGGCTACTTGCTTCAGTTCGCTTCACTCCTCTTGGCATCGAAGCTTCTTGAGAACCAGCCCTACTTTCCCACCTCAATTAGACCAACGCCGGGTTGCTGGTCTTCGCAAGACGCGAATGTGGCAGGGGCACGAAGATGAAGTGTTCCCATGCCTCCTTTGATCGGCACATGGCTCAAATTCGCCACTGCACCTAATCGGCGAGGTTCCGTGAAGCAAGCCGAATCATCTTCCCTGCCTCTTGGACGTCTATGGTATGGATGTAGCATGATGTAGCACACATGTAGCCAAATGATTGTGCTTAGGCCATGAAATGCTCTCTTTGAACCCTACTCCTGCAGAGAAAACAAACAAATTCATAGCGTTGGGAACCTCAAAAAACTGTGTCTCTGGCTAAAGCCCCACAGGACAAGCAACTAACTTCAATGCACAGCATCACGCCCTGGAAGTGCGAATGCTTTGTTGGGCACAAGGCGGAGATCCCTCATATCTCCCCAAGCCGCGGGGTAGGCGATATCTGTCGCTCGAATATGTTACCTGCCACACACCCAAGAGGTTGAAGGACCAACCCTTTTTGTATCTTTTTGTGCTCTTTCTTCGCAGGCCTCGGGGGGTGAGCCCAGCAAGGACCTGTCCAGGCAGGATGCGACATTAGCTTTTTTGAGATCCTATGTCCTATGACTGGTGTTCCAAATAACTGAGCAGAATGATCTTCTTTTCTGAAAGTTATTGAACATCTGGATTTGTCCTTTGAGGCTTTAGCTTAGAGCATGCTTCTCTCTCCAACTTAAAGGCATGTTTTTCTGGTGAAGCCACCGGACCCAGGCACATCCCATGATACATCATGATAATACTGTACAACCCAAACATGTCCCGCTGATCTTCCTGAGGTTCAAACCAACCTCAAATATTATCCAATGATAGCAAGATATGATATAACAGCATTATCAATATTCGGCTGCTCCATATCTGCCCTTTTCTCTCCTGTTGGAAAGCAACAACGCCGGTTCAATGTGCATTCCACAAAATCCGCCTGCTGAAGTCTTCGCCGAAGCCGGGCACAAAGACCTGCAAAGGTTAGCTTGGTGGGTTCTTGTGGAACATGGATTTTGGCGAGAGTCAACAAATTGGTGTTCCCAAAATTTAACAATGAATGACAAAATTCTGCCGGAGTCGACTGCCAGCATGAAGCGACCGGTAGAACGGGATCCCCCCCTCGCCGGTGGGAACTTCTTGCCTCGATGCAATCCCAGGTCATCTGCCTCGGGTGGTGTCAGGGATGGGATGACATGGGACCAAGGTCGTTGATTCGGCAACATCTTGTCCACAGTCTATACACAACATCGAGGACCAGGAAATTGACAGCTACTTGGCAAAGCACTTCAGTCCGCAAACAAAGCTATTCTCTCTCTGACCTGATCCCCAACCCCGCTCACTCAAGCAGTCTTGCACTCGAAAAGTTCAGTGATCCCAGCGATGCTGGTCTTTGCTTGCTATCGTTTTTGAAAAGGGTTAGCAAGGCGTGCATGCACTTGATGTTTCATGATGGGAAGTGTGTACATACATCTGGTATATAGTATCAACATTGTGTTTCGATGTTTTGTCTGCCATGTTGGATGTTAACCTCCAAGACATGCTCTGGATCATGGCTTTCTGGGAATCTTGGACCAACTCTCGGCATTTTCGAGCGGCTGCTGTGCTGGGCACTGTTTCTCGTGGTGTCTTGAGACAAACAATTGCCTTTCCAGGCACTCTACAACTCAATGTTCATCCTATGGATCCCAAGTGTCCACACCACCAAACAGGCTGGGCGGAGGTGTCCCCCGCTGCGCCGTCGGCCGCCTGGTGTCCACAGCAGCCGCGATATGCGGTCGCCCCAATGACCAAGTCACACCAAGTTGTTGGTTGTGTCGGTTGATTGACTGCGTTCAACAGTATTAGACGCTACTAGGAACAAAGGGCATCGCTACTAGGAGCAAGGACGCTACTAGGGGCTCCTGGCATCGCTACTAGGAGCATTCTTACTACTAGTAACAAGAAGCTACTAGGAGGAACAACATCAAATCCACCGCCAAGGCCTCTGGCGATGGAAGGGTCTGATTGCCCACCCGGCTTTTCGGTGGATGAATAGTTCTAGGTTTCGGTGGATGGTTGAAAGTAATCTCACTTTAGGTTTACCATGGCTTACCAATAACAAACATGTTGAAGAATGCTCTTCCCAGAAACAGGGTTCGAACAATCGTTTGTTTTGACTCTTGTGGGTCTGCAGAGTTTTGGCAATGTGCAAAGCAATTACACGTGATTAAAGCCGTGTGTCGTATAATGTTCTTACGCTCCTACTTACGCTCGGTCTACTTATGCGAACACAATGTGAGCTTATGCGCAAAGGAAGGCCCCTGAAGACCTTACACACATCATATGCATATATATATATATATATTTCGTATATTTTCAGCCCAGCAGATTACCCTTCTCAGGTGTTTGCGGATGCCCAAGTTCCATATTGTGACAGGTCATTACTTAGGCCATCGCTCTTAGGTTAGAGACCATCGCTATTAGGCTCCACATTATGGGCGGTTGGAGGCCATTTGCGATGGTCTTACTCGGCCATGTCGACCGCCCTCATCCACTCTCCTCAACCCACCTTGGGCGCCATGAAGCCTAAGATCTTGGTACTCACCTCACGTCGGGGCCTTCGGTCGATTCGGTCGGGCCATGGTGACCACTTGGTCGACTGGTCACGGGCCTGAACATGCCTGAACTACTCATAAAACGTATCCCAAAAAAAACATTAAGTGCCAAAATGTGCCAAGTAGTAAGGTGCCTTGCTACTAGTAGCTATTTGCTACTAGTAGCAATGCCAGGAGCTACTAGTAGCTTCTTGTTACTAGTGCCAAAATGTGCTGCACAGTCACGTCCAAAGAGTCCAAAGAATCGAAAATGACTCATGGAGTCAAATGCATCTCAAATCGCCTGAGGAGTTCCTCCTCCAGGACTTTCCTCTTAGGGGTCCTAAGAACCGAAAAATACCCAAGCGATGCGCACGACGGGTCTGAGGGTTTGGCCAAGACCCCCAACAGGTTCTTTAGCGTCTCCGTGGCCACTTCCTGAGCGTCGAAACGGAACGAAAACATGTTTGAGATTCTTTAAGAACATATTGGATTGAATGGTTAAGTTATATAATTACATCCTTTAATATGACATAATATATGCGCTAACTTTGTAATTACATGCTATGTATCTTGACTTTGCAACTCTGCCAGTTTTCCGCTCACATGCCGCGACGCGTCTGAACCCAGCCTCAAGCTCACAATCCTGGTCATCGGAGCCACGCTTGATGAATTGCAGCATCAGCCGAAGCACCATGAGCCTCGGTCGATGTCCATAGTGCCATAGTGAGGGAAACTTCATTCTAGAAACATGGACCGACACGCCTCAAGTAGATGGCACTGAACTAGTTCCAACAGCCAACAGCAAATGAAGATTCATGTCTGTGTGGTCATCACCCTACAAAATGGGGGGTGATTATGCAAGCCCTCACATCTGGACATGGGATTGGACTGGTCAGTGTCCAAGACCGTCCAAGACCCTTTTCACCAATTCGTGGTCCTCTGTCAAAAACTTATCCATAGAGGACCAATTCCGCACAGAGTTTGCTCCAGCTTTGTGATGTGACCCCTTTTTGAGTGTTACCAGGCTTGTATCTGTTTGGGAAGCAACGTCACACAAGCTCATCTTCTGCACAAACTGATATAGTCTGTCTATGTCTCAGCCATCCGCCAAAGTTGTCCGAAGCAGTCGTGCCTGGAGCGAAAAATCATTGCGCAACTGAAAGGAGCCAAGTTTAAACACATCGATCTCCAAGTGTTTGGTGGGGCTCTACTTCTACCATCGTCTACCCTACCAGGCCCTACCAACCTGTGATGTTTGCCCTTGTCCGCCGTGGACTGCGTTCTGTTCTTTTCTCGCCACGGAGGCTTTAGGGAGTCAACTTCTACCTCTTCCTTGGTAGAAACACTGCCCAGTTTCAGCAAGCACTTGGGAGGAAGTGAGCTGGTTGCCAAAGTGGTTGCCAATTAAAGGCCGGCACAGGTCCGGTGGTGAGAGTGTCATACTTTTCCTCACAATTTTGGGGGTCCGAGAGTCACGCTGCGAACGATTTCAGTCATCATCAGCACAATAATATATAAACCATTACAAACCTGCAGAAATGAAACGACCAACCGTTTCCATTGACCAAAGGCATTGAGCTTCACAATCCAACTCTATGTTCCACACCTCTGCAAGGTCTGCAAATTCTGCAGAAAGAACTTCGACACCAAGGACACCGCTTCACGGACCACCTGCAGAGCGGCTGCCACGCACAACCAAGCGTACCATCAAGAGTCTCTGTTGATATATACAACTTGAATCAACTATAATCAACTTCATATGGTCTTACGTTCTCTTGGTTTTGATGTTTTTGTTTGATACAGTAATTACACCCGAATCGGGTCATACCAGATCGTTCTCCAAGATTCACGAGATGGGTCCAATTCAGAGTCTTTCCCGCGCGGACTTCCCGACACCGTGCGCAGCCTTCAAAGGTGTCTGTGATGTGATTGGTCCGGTCAGGACTGACACCTCGGACGGAGAAGGACATCAATCTGCCAAAGCATCGCAGAAAGAGATCTCAAGGACCCCGAATCCACCCTTCATTCATGGGCCGGGGGTCGAGCTAAGGGACATGGGCGGAGACCTTTCTGGAGTGGAGAAGTCATTTTCTGGAACGGCAAGGCCTTCGTCTGTTGCCTTCTTCTGCGGAGCGTTTCCTTCGGTCTTCAGAGGAAGCGCCAATGGTGACACGAGAAATCGAAGCTGAAGCCCACGGGAGCCAATCTGGAGATCCAAAAGTTGTCGAAGGTCACCCCGACATGCTACCTCCCCAACAAGAGTTGCTGGACCTTCATGTGATTGTTCTCAACTGCCAAGTCCAACGCCGTTTTGCCAGGGGGAGTGACTGCGTCTGCCTCCATAGACAGCTGTGCCATGACAGGATAATTGTCAGCCAAATGAAACTCCGAGTTCCAAGGTTCTGTGACCTTGTGTTTGTCAGCCCCAGCCTGGAGTAACAATTGCACAACTTCGATGTGGCCAAACAGAGCTGCTAAATGCAAAGGTGCATTCCCAAAAGAAGCCACCAACTTGTCTATGTTCGCGCCGGATTCCAGCGACCATCGTGCCAGTTCCACATGTCCACTCTTCGCTGCTGCACGCAAGAAATAGGATGCCATACATGGATGTCTGATCCTCTCCCTCTTCGCACCGGCATCGAGCAAAAACTGCACAATCTGCAAGTGGCTTTGCTCAACTGCCACCTCCAAAGCTGTTCTGCCAAGCGGAGTAACCGTGTCTTTGTCAATCCCTGCCTCCAGCAACAGCTGCACCACTTCCAGATGGCCAGCCAGTGCTGCAACGTGCAACGCTGTGTGGCCACTGTAATCGATGATGTTTGGAGTGAGAGGCTGCTGTAGGATCGCTTCCAGATCTTTCTTTCGATTCTCAGAACATGCAGAAAAAAAGTCCTGCTGAGTTTGCTCATCTCCTGCCAGAAAATCCATGATTACAAGCTGAATCTTGGAAGGAGGCACATAAAGGATCTTGTCATGTAATTCGCTGTGATCTTCACTAAACCATCTCTGGCGGAATCTAGAGACACCAATTAGTTTGGCCAGGTGTCTCTTCAACGATTTGACCGACTTGTCCCCCTCGACCTCATCTCCATTGAAGCTGGCAAGGGGTTCGCCTGACAGCGCCAAAGAAATATGGAACATGACTTTGGTGATGCTGCAGGAGCCAAACAAATGCTTCAGCATCGTCTTCATCACTCACGTTTTTTTTTCCATGCACCAACAAAAAGAACAACCACCATTTTGGCTGACACCCCACACTTAAAAAGGCGTGCAACAAAAAGTATCTTTGGGACCAAAGCAAAGAGTTCGGCCAATATAAATCAAAATAATCCATGACTTCGCTCTTGCTCAATCTTTAAAAATCACCCAAAGGGCTGCAGGACGCGTGGCGCAGCTTTTCCAGAGTCGATGCGAGCTCGACGGGTTTGCCGCGAGGAAGTGGGCCGAAAGCTCGAAAATGCGGCGAATCCCAAATGTTGATGGAAGACTTAAGCAACCCCTAGGAGCAACCCCTAGGAACAAGAAGCTACTAGGAGCAAAGGGCATCGCTACTCGGAGCAAGAAGCTACTAGGGGCTCCTGGCATCGCTACTAGGAACAAGGATGCTACTAGTAGCATAGCAACCCCCCTAGACCCTTGTAGACTGTAGACCCTCCCCTTGGTCGTGCACAAACCGGTTTTCCTGATGTCTTCCTTCAACAGTTCTGTACATCTTAAGAGGTCAGGTGTGCATGTTTCACAGCACCTCACATCGAGACATAGTGGCAAGGGCCAGCCAGCTGCAGCTGCCCTTCTATTTGGCAATCACCACACAGCAAGTTGGGCAAATAGCCACTGCAGCCCTTCCAGTGGTATTTCCTTTGTCCTCACGCAGCAGATCTGACGGATCTTCGATGGTACGTTTGGCATTGCAGTCTTGGCACGTCACGAAGATGTGCTCGGGTCTGCGATTTTGCAAGAGGATCTCTGACATGAAAGATATCCTCGGATCTGCTCCAGTGCAAAGATCAAAGCTTTGCAGGTCGCCTCCAAAAAGGTGCTT
The DNA here is from genome assembly GCA_964035705.1 of Porites rus. Taxonomy (NCBI): domain Eukaryota; kingdom Metazoa; phylum Cnidaria; class Anthozoa; order Scleractinia; family Poritidae; genus Porites; species Porites rus. The sequence goes on along the minus strand of CAXIVM010002949.1, from coordinate 2,367 downwards.
CAAGTCCCTCCCACCAACCCACAAAAGAGGAAATCATATTTGTCCCAATGTGTCCCACCGTTCTAAGATGTTCCTACAAGATCTGCTGTTGGAATTTCCCTGAAACACAGGAAACATGGCGCCACGGTGGCTTCGCACGCTGGACCGAAACACCTCGGACGTCCCGGCGACCTTTACCGACGACGACCTCCCTTCGGCCAAGGCGTCCGGCGAAGCTTGGGCCCCTCGACCTTGGTCCCTGCAAAGGTGGAGAAGATGGGTGTGCCCTCGGCCACTAAGGCACCGATCCGGTCCTGCAAACGTAAAGCCACAGCTGGGAGTTACAGGGGGGGTGCTTGGATGGGATCCGATGTTGCTTCGAAGAATGTTCCGTTGATGTCTGTTGGAAGATTTTTGGGGAGTGTAATTTCCGTGAGGGTGGATTTGCTGATCAAGTGATGTGATCGGCCAATGATGTTTGACCAAATGTCATGTTGCTTCGAACATCTTGTATGTTCCCCAATTGATGTTATCCAAGGCTTGTTCTTTGATCTTTCTGACTATATAATTACAGTAATATTAAATCAAACAAACGGGATAGTTGGTGGTCAAACACATTTGAGACCTGACCAGTCCAGAAGATGAGTGAAGATGAGTGTTTCGATACTACCCAGGAAGCCAAGGGAATTTGCCAAAAGCTTGAGAATTCACCGGACCCGGACTATGCCAAGTAGAGGAAAATGTGAAATCAACGAATCCTAAGCCAAAAATATACATAACTGAACCAGTGAATGAACATGACAAAACAAATACGAGATCAAGATTAACTTGGCGATCCAAAGATCTTCAAGTTCTGACAGCTTCTGTAGCAGCTTTTCGCCGGACTGGTCTTCTGTGTGGGATGGTCCATGCTCTGTTGGTGCGCTTCGAAATGTCTGCCCTTTGGAACCTCGAAGATTCGCCGTTTGGGGAGCCACTAGGGAAAGTACAGTGTTCCGTCTGCATTTCTTAGGCGTTTGCAGGACGAAGGCCTTGCTCTCAATGCTTCCTGGAGATTGAATTTAGATGAACTTTGGATTTCACTTCCAAACAGTGAAGTGCTTAATTAATCAGCTGATGCTTCTGGGCTTGTGACATACCTTTTCTTACTCATACCATACCCAAAAATGTTTTGAGGAAGGTAACAAGTCCATGGAAAAGTATGGAATGTCCATGTGTTTCCCCCTTTTTACCATGCAGGTGAAATCCTGGTCGTCCAAAGTCTGCATCAACATTCGCCCTGGCTCCTTGGCTGGCTCACCATGGTGTGTCCAGGGCAAATCCGCATAGGGATTCGTCGCGTCCACGTCCAAATCCTCCTCCGAGGCGGACTGAGGTGACCTGAAGGGATTGCAGTCTTGGGGCGGTCATCGGGAGGATCTCGAAAAAGGCAAAACGGAAAATGCAAGCCCAAGCATTCTTGCTTCTAGTAGCTTCGTGCTACTACTAGTAAGGCACTTGTTCCTAGTAGCGTGGCACTTGTTTCTAACATGTTCAAAGCAAGTCGATGAAATTATATTCACCAACCTCACCTGAGGCACAAAGTGCTTGAGTGTCTTCCTGAGATTTGATCAGGGATCGGTATTTGAGCAACTTCCCCCCTGTGTTTGTTTTTTTCTTTTCAAACTCTGAAAGAAAACAATAATCACTTGAAAAGGATCCAAGTTCAAAAGCCCGAGTTTCAGGATGCTCTCTTGCAGGGTGACCGCGCTTTGTGGACACCCACGGCAGGCGCCCTGCAAATTGAGAACCACTTCGCCAGTCTCAGGGCTCCAGGATTTTAGCATCACGTCACCACCATCTTCCTGACGAACGCTGCGTGGACTGGTCTAGGAAATGCAATAAACACAAACCCGTGGAATTGAATTTTATAGTAACAAGAACCTAGTAGAAACAAGTGCATCGCTTCTAGGAACAAGTGCCTTACTAGTAGTAACAAGGTTCGCTAGTAGTAACAAGTGCCACGCTACTAGGAACAGGTGCCTTACTACTAGTAACAAGAAGCTAGTAGTAACCCACCAGGGGTAGGCCGCGATAGTAGTAGCTAGAGGTAGCTAGTAGCTTAAGTAGCTACTACCGACAGGACGCAGGATAGCTCGTGCTAATGATTTGGTTCCTAGATGTTAGGGAAACTTAAGGTGTGGCCGTACTTGAGTCACCTGCAATTCGACGAAGGAAGGAGTATGCCAAGGGGGTCATGTTTGACTTTGTCATTGGGGCGGGCACAGCAAACTGTTGGAAAAACGAAAGACTGTTCTATTTTTGTTGTAGTGGTAGTTTGGTCACAGTGACATATAGCTCATAACGGACTAACCCCAAACAATCCATGGGCATTTGGAAATTGACGAT
>CAXIVM010002948.1:0-23000 GCA_964035705.1 Porites rus | reverse complement strand
GTTCCAATCCAACAATTGGGCTTGACCTGCATTCATCCGTCCAGCATAGACTAGAAGAATCAAAAACTTCCCGTGCTGTCACATCTGAGATCCAGGCGAAGATCAGGTCGATTGCAAATCACACACTCCAGAGCATATTCCCAGTGCCTCATGCCACCACAGCCTGCAAGAACTAATTCTCGTTCACACGCTCTCATCAGCACAACTGCTGACCTGCTGTAATCCCACGTGCTTCGTTGCCTCTGATGAAAGCTAAGGATTTGCATCTCTTCCCCTTCACTAGCTGCCCACCACAGCGATGCTCACGCACGCGTTGACCTGATATGAGCCAAAGAGGCACAGCACTTTACAAGATCTACACACAATCTAGCTTTGAGAAAGAGTGAGAAGTGTTGCTGTTGTTGCTTGCGTCATGCTACTGTACAATGGTTGATGGTTGATGAGTTTCAACATCCCCATCACAAGGAACATACTCTGTCTAAATGTGAAACAAATCCGCGCAACGAGGCAGGTGTATCTGGACAGTAAATAAAAGGAGAACGAGTCACCGAGTGTAGACTACAACCAGCAACCGTTCAATCCGAGACTGACTTGCCGATTGGTGAAGTGGTTTGGCGCTTGTTGCTGCACAAGCTGTTCTATTGGCTGATCTGTTTCCGGAGGCAGGTCCTTTATAGGGTTGCCCATGTCGTTTTTCCCCTGGGTTGGCTTCGCCTTCCCTGTTCCCTGAGCTTTCATGCACCTCTTCAGGACCAGGACCAGTACAAAATCAAGCCAACCCTGCACAACTAAGCACCCCCCCTTGGTTGCAATAAGTATAAGCAAAAAGAGGTCTGGTGTTCGGCCAAGCAGCGGGGTCCAACTTTTCGATATCGCTCGATGTCCAACAAATTCCTTAGACTAAGAAACATCACATCAAACAAGAAAAAGAAACCTCGAAATCCAAACTGAAGACAAGGTGCACCCACCCAGCCAATGAGTAGGGATGGTCGCATGTTGTTTCTGCTGCCTACAAATTGCTGCGACGATGACGCAATAATATCCCACTAAGACTGCGGGGTTCGAATGGAAACTTTTGACATCAGCGCAGCTAGCCTTGACAGAGGACTTCAAGGTCGTATGTATCTTTTCAATGGTCTTTGTCCAGGGTCGAGATCCTTAATCACGCAGAGGAACACAACCATGAAACTTCCAAAATTCAAGCAACGATTGGTCCGTAGTCTTGGAGCCTCAAAAACCATTTACTTAGACACTCCATTGGAGTCCATGGCTCGACTCTTGCGCACCTCCACTCCGGGGAACGCTGGCATCACTAAGACCATGCCTTCATTGCTCCAAAGTAACTCCAAGCCTGGTCAACTGCGAGGTGCACAGCTGTGCTGTGATGGAAGGCATGCTGGTCCTAACAAAGGAATTTATAGGATGTCATATGGCCGCTGGGATCATCAGCATTGGGCGACACAGCTCCCAAGTTGCTCCACACTGTTCCTAGTAGTTTCTTGTTCCTGGTAGTAAGGCCAGGAGCCCCTAGTAGCGTCCTTGCTCCTAGTAGCGATGCCAGGAGCCCCTAGTAGCTTCTTGTTCCTGGTAGCTTGTGCAGGGGGGAACAGCGCATCGCAGCAGCCTAGGCCATGCTGGTAAATGTTGCGATTGCTCTATCGTTGTCTGCTTTCTCGCACCCAACAAAGTGGGAATGTTCAACGAGTTTGCGCGGAGAGATACTGTAGGTCTCACCCCGGTTCCAGCAATGCCAACGGCTGATTTGCAGCAACAAGTTTTTTGGGCATTCACTATTGGATTGTGACTTAGCAAGACAAACACGGAATCCAGGAGTCTAGGATAAGCATCACTGCTAAGTAATGGGATCACAGTGAGTCAACGGCCACGGTTTTCGCTCGTCGTTGTTTTGCCATTTTCGTGCGATACTTACAGTACTTTGAGGTTTCCTGCAGCACCACTGGGGATAGCGTTCAGCGTGATGTGCGCAGTGTTGGGTGGGGTGGGGTGGGGTAGGAGAAAGGGTCTCAGAGTACATTTATATACATGTACGCGTACAGGCAACATCACATGTGAGACTCTTCTTGAAAAGCCTAGCCTCACTGTTGAAATGAAAGAAACGTGGCCGACAGAGATCTGAGATTGAACGGAAGACTCGCATTGGAACACAGGAAGCTCTTGAAAAACTAAGTAGCTTGGGAGGTTGCTCAAAACATTCAAAACCTGCTTTGTCTTGTAGCAAAATTTCATGGTCTATTTCCCAGTCAGGTGGAAGCATGAGTGGAAGCATGAATGACAGCCTTGGCAAAAAAACATCAGAAACCCAGTCAGGCTAAAGATTTATGTACAGCGTATGCACAATCAAAGTCCCTACGGCCATCTATGAGCCGTGGACCCAGTTTCCGCTCTACCGCCTCTACCCTAAGGCCCTAACAATGTGTGTAGATTGCCAGAGAAGAAAGCATAGGATGCGGTTCAACACACGAAAGCCAAAGAGCACACGGCGAATCATATCCACTTCAAAAGAAACACAATGAATGTAAGCGCACCTGCAATCCAACTGCAAGTTGATTGCAACTAATGACATCTACTGTATAATGACATCTGATGACATTGTCAAAAACATGGGCCAGTCGGGAAACGCCTTCCCTGATCCATGAGAAGTTTTCTTGCACCATCCATAACACTTCGATGTCCATCAGCGCCAAATATCCTGGGAAAATTTGCTTACAGTAGCACAAGCTGTTGCTGCAACATCTATGGTATGTCAAAAGAGCAAACCTGCTGCCATAAAATGCAACTGCCTCAGTTAAACTGGACAAGCACCACCTGTGATACCTGCTGAGTGTCTCTGCTTGCACCGGTCGATAGCAAAGTAGTGTGCTATCTGCACCTGACAAAAGCTGTGACCAATATGATCTGTACATCTCCGTGTGAGAAACGGTCTTGTCTTTGCACTGCACGAACCAATTGAAAATGTCTTGCCTCTTCTTCATAGTCTTCATTGAATTCTTTGTAGGCAACAGAACGGTGGCGCTCCTGTTGGCGATTGTTCGTCTGGATTTATACAACCTGAACACATCATTCCGGTGCAACATACAAAATTGGATTTGGTCCAGCTTCAAAAGCGACCTTCCTTTGGTTGTTCCAAATCTAGTGGCCTTCCACCTCGAGTCTGGCGGGTGCTCTTCAGGATGTAAATTTGCGGTTGTATTGACTTCGTCAATGTACCTGAATCAATGCAGCTAATTCTTGACATGTCCACTTACCTCATTCATCTTCTACTGGCTTCAAGAACCGGTACACATGTTTAGACTTCTGAATTGCTGCCCGAAGACTCAGCACTGTAGTTCACCGTCACCCACTCATGGAGTTTCCCACTGTTGACTAGCTTCTGTGCGTTTACCTCAATCTTGAAACCAACAAATGTCAACACGTTCAGAGGCGGTTCACGATGGAATCAACAATAAATCGTTGGCTGACTCAGCAAGCCTTCAGTGAGCTGTCACCTCTGAAAGAAAAAAACAACATAATCCAAATTGATTTCCAAAAAACTGCCAGTAGGTCCGGGATTTCGCTGCGAGAATCCACCACCAAAAACACATGCGCAAAGTTGAAGTGCTGATGTTTGAGAATGTGTCTAACCTCGGCATTGCATCTCAGCATCTTCTTGCCGTTCAAGACATTGTGTTTCCCAATTGAGGTTTTTAGCCTGGTTTTGTCAGCCAAGACACTCTCAAACGAATTTCATGTTGGTGATGCGGTTTTGCAAGTATCGCCAAGCAAACCCCGTCATTCTCTGAGGAGTCACAGTGTCCCTAAGCAAACTCCACACAAACACAAACTGGAACATTAATTGTCTTGTAGTTTCATGTCGTTTTATTTTGTACTTGTAATGAGTTGTTGGAATCCTTGCGTTTTGACGACCCCACCTCTTCTGCACAAGTGTCTTCAGAAGCTCCGGCAACCCTGAAACACAAATGACTTCCAATGACAAATCTACAAAGGCCACTTTAAGCATTTATGTAAAGTGCATGACTTGTAAGCAATTTACGTTGTTGTCTTTCCATTGATCCATCAATGTCAAGGCACAACAAAAAACTCAAAATAGCTGCTTTGGAGGCAAGGCCGACGAGAACCCACATAGCACCATTGGAGCAAACATTGAGACTAAGGAGAAGTGCAACTGCATGTCAACTATCAATTTGAAGTCTGAATCATTATATACAAACTGCGTGAATTGGTGCACGATCTTTGCAAAAGTGAATGTGACGCAACTATATATACTGTGGACAAACTTGTCTCGGACGCACGCGCAAGTTTTTTTAATCAACCATGTTGGTTCCGTCTGCACATGGTATGCGTGTACTATTGGGATTGCATGTGCTTTTCCCAAGCATGGCACATCAATTGTGAACAAAAAAACAGCAATGCAACCAGCAAGGATCAGCAAGGTATACACATACAAAGTAGCAAGGACATGTTCAACCCAGTACTTGTCCACTCTACGGTAAATGTGCACTTTGTGGATAAACTGCACAAACCTCATTCACCAAACCTTTTTCTTTTTGACATGTTCCGCCACAACCGTGCAGGTGATTTCAACCAGCCACAGGAAACAAAAATTTCCATGCAACAACATTTTTCCCAAAAAACAACAACATCTTCCATAAATTATCCCAACCCCACCTTTCACGCAGGACATCAACGTCGCACAACAAATAATGTAGTGCACACATCTGGGTGCTCAAGAAGGTACAAACAACACGCAGGAATGCAATGTTCACAACACGCGACAGCGAATTGATGTGGGAAACGGAATGACATGTGCGGAAGACTCTATTCAGCGTTGCATTGTGTTTGGTTGTCTTAGGCAGTTCAAGCCCCGGTTGAATTCCAAGAGTCTCAAGCAGTACTCCAACATCCGCAGGAGACACAAAACTAAAAAAGAAAGGACGAGACCATGTGGAATCATGAATGGGACTGGCCCCGCTCAAACAAGTTAAGCAGAAATTGAAAGTTCACTGGCAGCTAAAAAAATCACATTGGCACTGCAAAGTCTCAAGCCAGCAAATGGTTTGCACCAATTGCACACTTTCCACCAAGCGGGTAGAAAGCAAATCAGGAAAGAAAACTGTTCAAACAAAATTACACCGGCACCTGGCAGGCGTCTCGACTCCAATTTGTGCTCGACAGCAAAAAAAAAAGAATGTAGTGCAGTGTCTCTGAGTTTTTTCATATTTTATTTTTAATTCCTTGCGTCTCCCACTCGCAATGGCAAGTTGCGTAAACCAGCTGCTTTCAGCAATGGCCCCAACAATGTGCAATCCACACAAGCACCTTATGGCACATCTTTTTTGCACGGGTCGAGGCGCTATGTGTGCAGAGGATGCACAAGTCACCTTAGGCTAGTGAAGAGAGAGTTACGAACCAAAAAGCAAAGCAGCACCAAAACACAAAAAACACAAAACACCCCAAAACCCAACCCCAGAAAACAATCCAGGTTCGTAACTCGAGTCGGCTATGTCAGCCAGTTGAGAAAGGTGAGACGGGGGGCGATGAATTCAGCCTTTGCACTCAGTACTTCATCATCACGTCATCATGTGAACTCCACAAGAAATGACTGTTCAGCATCCTCGTAGCAGTCAAGTCCTGTGAACCTTCGTGCGAGATTCTGCGGGCTACGCCATACTTCAAATGAGGCCACTTCGGTCAAGCATAGTATTGCAAAGATTGGAGTTACACGAGCGCATGAGCAGCAGCTCAAGCAGAGGCAATCGAAACACTCAAAACCAACATCCCTCGAGTTTTTGCTGGCAAAAATGTCGGAATTGGACTGTCAGACACATGAGGCTCAGGGAAAACCACAATGTCAGCTAACAAGGACTCCAAATCCTCGAAAGCACAAGAGCGGATCCGAAACATGTAGTGTTGTTGTGAGTGGAGTGCATGCACAATTCCGCCATGGCCAAATCCCCCCCCCAAAGGGGGGAGACGGCAACAATGCACCTCGAGTTTGCGGCGATGACTCCAAAAACAGCTTTGCCACGGGAGTCACAGAAAGGCAAACCTTCCAAAGAGGTAGCAGGAGGCCAGACTGAGAGGCAGACTGGCTCAATGGCAACAGGATGTTGAGCATCGATTGGCGCCTTGCAGGTATGCCGCTAGTTTGTGAGTTCTTGAAACACGCAAGTTTTTTTGGCACGAGTTCGGACGCCATGTGTGCGGTGTGCACAGGTCATCATGAGAAAGGATGGAGACTCTGCATATTTGTAAGGGGGAGCAAACCAGAAACAGAACCAAACAACAACAGCAACAAAAACAACAAACCACCCCAAACAAAAGAGACCCCCAAACCGAATGAGCAAAGTTTCACACTGTATTCTACGGTGAGACGAGTGAGACGTAAAAGAGCGTTCAACTAACTAATCGGGCCTGAATTCACGAAGTTTGCCACACAAAGAATGGAGCATTGGGCTGCTATCCTTGAAGGCCAAACACCGGTGGCCTTCAAGAGCGGACAAGGGACAAGTCATCCCTTGCCAGGTTAGGTTGACAGCACCTCAGCCATATTCGACGACGCTCGACAGTTTCAGCTGTGCGTACTGTTTGCGGCAATTCAGATCTGTTATGATCTTTTACGATCTTCTGTAGTTGCAATGCTATTCTGGACTTGGAAAACAGCCTGCCTGAGGGCACAGCTATTACACACGGCTGCACAAGCTGAGGCGACTGTGGCCGGCTGCGCGTAATAGGGTGGAGGACATTGCAAACGAGCGTTGCTGCAGGCAACCTACCAACCTCCCTCTGCCAGGGGAGGTTACCCACACCCACCCAACAGGCTCCAGCAGGAGCATGGGGGGTGTGCGAGTATGCAAAATCGGGTGGATAGGGCTGTCTTCATGGGTCGCTATCCACTTACACGCAAGGCCCTCGTGAAACATGGTGAAACATAAAAATCTCCTAGCATGGTACTTTGTGCCCACTTTGTACAAGATTGGCTGAGTGAGGGCCCATCCTGCAGGCAGGATGCCTCAGCTGTCAATAGGTGTGACTTGTTGGCTAAGACAAGACGTAAGCGCCTCACCTTGCCCTCATGATGTTCCGCCAAGCAGACTGGGAGAGAGCCACACCATAGATCGCGCGGTAAGAGCGCAGTCTGGAAAGCTGCCGTGGCCTCACTGACATGCGTTGGCCTTAGGTCGAGGGAGCGGCAGGCATTCAGGTTTCGGGTATCATTCGTATGTAGAGTTAGTATTCCACGCAGGAGGGCAGCCAGCACCTGTTTTTTTCCACGAGTCGAGGCGCTATGTGTGCAGGTTCTGCACAAGTCACCTTGGTCAAGTTAAGAAGGAGTTACTATACAGGTTGCAAACCAAACAGGAGAACAAAACACCCAAACACCAAAACAACCCAAAACCAAAAACACCAAAAGGAGGGAAGCAACCTGTTGCGCAACTCATGTGGCCGTGTATGCCGCGAGAGAGAAGGTGAGACAGGGGCGTTGAATTCCGCAAAACTCTCAGTACTTCTTGTCCCTCAACAAACTGCATAGTGCTTGATTAGTTCTTGGCGTAGTCAGGAATTTTGGAGATGGCACAGGGAGGCCAATCTAGACCCTCGCAAGGCACTTGAGAGGCATCAGTGTGTTGTGTGAGTCAAGGCCGACATTGGGTCCACTAAGGACAAGGTGGATGCAGGCTAAGTTGACTAGCTTCCATCGATGACCTGAGGCTCAAAATTTAGCATGATGAGGCAAATCAATGGAAGACCACTGCGCTTGCAATCGGAATCTCCAAAATGCCGAAAGAAAGAGACAAAGTCCAGCTCACAGCCAAAGGTACTGCTCTCTCCAATATTGGGGAGTTGCTCCAAGACCGCATTTTCAAATTCGTAGAAGCGGTCATATTCCTGCAACTCGACTGTAAGCTGGGTTTCTTCTCCCGCCAGCGTGGTTAGGATCAAGTGCAAGACCATTGACTTTTCATCGCTCCATTGGGAGCTAGTCACCGACATAATGTCTGTTATCATGTCATCAGGTCATGGCCCGAAAGTGTACGTCTAGCTTCGAGCCTAAATGTCCTGCAGCGGACCACATACGGGCTTACATGTCTGGCGTTCTCCCTATGGGAATTTGGGATGCGGACAACTGCACGGGCAGCCGTTTGAGCGCATTTCAACCTATGTTAGTGTTCGGTTTTGTTTCTCCGACACCTGGACCTGTTCCTTTGATTGCTATATTTGCTATGCAAAGACACATAAAAAATCCCCCTGGGGTAGTCAATGCATTACATGCCTCGAAGGCATTGTCAGCAATGTGTAGGCGTCGTCTATTAGTTTCTTTACATCCATAGGTGAGGCACTCAACTTGCTGCGCTCTGCAAAGGCCCTGTGTCCAATGTGACGGAGCTGCTGGGGTAGGGCTAGTGTGCATAACGATCCGCAGGCTGCGAAAGCTTCTACACTAATTTCCTTCAGGTGGGTCGGCAAGGAGACATGTTCCAAGTGCTGGCAGCGCGCAAAAACACGCATGTGCACAACGTCCACTTGCGTCCGCGAGAGATCAACTTCAACTAGTTGCCTACAATGCGCGAAGGCTTTGTGCCCGATGAAGGTCGTCCCTTTGGGCAGCTTGACCAATTGTATGCCCGACGAGTGGAAGCACCCAATTGGTATGCCTGCTGGAGAGACCGAAGGAAGCACCATGTCTGTAACGGCTCTTGTCGGAGATGAACTACGCGAAAACAGGTGAAACAAGGTGAGACGCCGTTTTCCTATACCTGTGCACTACACCCATCCAGCGCCGCTACGCGGGTAACAGCCTGGGCGCTGTCTACTCAGGTTAGCAGCTACTGTGGTCAAGACGTTTGTGGCACTCACAGGACCAACACACGGGCGCCAGCCTGCAAGGCTAGCTTTGAGGTGCAAGTCAGTGTGGAGGGCAGCCAGCACCTGCAGGGCACCTTTTTTTTTGCACGAGTGGAGGCGCTGTGTGTGCAGGTTCTGCACAAGTCACCTTAGTCGAGTTAAGATGGAGTTACAAACCAGGTTGCGACCCAACAGGGAAAGGCGCACAAACAAAGACCCCAAACAAACAAAACCAAACAAAGCGCCAAAACCAGCAAAACCACCAGAGAGGGGGCAACCTGTAGAGTAACTCGTAGGGCCATGAAGGCATGGTGAGGTGAAACAGGGGCTATGAATTCTGCAAAGCGCTCAGTAGATCTTGTCCTTCAACGAAATTGCAAGCGAGTGAGCACAAGTAGGCACGTCTATGCATGGTCTTGTTCACGCAGCAGTAGACATCAATCTTCAACAGTTGACTCATCGCAAGGACCTAGTTGAGACAAATTTTGCATCAAAGCACCACAGGAGCCCTTGGCAGGCTTGAATGTGCGTATGCTAGAGTGGTCCACCAGATTCAAAATTGGACCACATTATAAGTCAAATAGACTGCTAGACGGCTGGCAGCCACGAGCCTCGCGCAAGCCAAGGAGTGACAACATGGGAAGACCACGGCCTTCATGCTCGGAATTTCCAAAATACCGATGATGAAGGACCGTGTAGAGCCACAGGCGGGCTTCCAAAAAGAGGCCGAGGGAGTTGCTTGTCCCGTTCCTCCCTCCGAGGGGGGAGGCAAAAAAGGGAGCGTGTCAAACAGCCTCGACTCAAGAACGGCTCAACACCGAAAGCAAGGCAAACTTTCAAGAAGCCACACCCTTGGCTACAGAAGCCTAGCCACAAAGCAGTGGCGAGCTTCCCCTCAGCCATTCCAAGGATGATTGCCAGTCAATTCAAAGCTCAAACAGAGTCACTATCTCGCCCCCACCATCTGCGAGCTTGTGAGCCTCTTGGAATGGGAGCCTTAGCGTCTCATTCCTAGCAGGCGGGAGGTAGTGAACGGTAATGGAAGGCGCCCAGCAATAACCTTAGTTACTCTCTGCGGCTGCCATGCCATGGCCAATCTTGTACAAAGTTGGCACAAGAACCATGGTAGGATGGGTCCACTGTTTCACCTGTCTCACACGGGCCTTGCACGCAACAGGAGGGTGTCTGGAAGGACAAATCACCCCTCTGCGCACTCGCTTGGGTGCAAGGGGCGCAATGACAACCTCCCCTGGGGAGGTAATGCAGAAACTTCGTCAGCAAGCTCTGTCGGTTGCTTTGTCTCCTCCGCCTCATCCTCGACCTGCCTCTCGCTTCGCTCGTGCAATCAGTTGTACAGGTTGTGCAACGAAAAGAGACTTTTCCTTGGCATGCCGGGCATTGCAACAAATGCTTTCCCTTGGCAAGAATCAGTGCCACTGACAGTCAGACCAGCCCCTGGCGAAAAGCTCAACACCACGTTTTGCCACTCGAAGCAGTGGCCGTGTGGTCACAGTTTTGACGGAACGAAGCCCCTTTGACTGGCTTCGCTTTGCTCTTCGCCCGTGCACTGACCCTCTTGACAGCTTTTTGTAGTGAATTCAGGCCCATAGATAGTACGCAGCCAGTTCTTTTCACCTGTCTCACCTCCGTACAGAGGAAACACCGTTTTGGATGATGGGGAAACGGCCTCTGGCCTCTTTTTGTTGGTTTGTTGTTTTGGGGTTCTGGTTTGGGTTCTTTTGGGAGGTTTCCTTGTGTTCTTTTCCCCATCATCAGATGTGTTTCCTTTCCTTTCAATGATGATCTGGACACACCGCCCACACGGCGTCCGTACTCGTGGAAAAAAAACACCGAAAGTAAGGCAAGACATGCTCCATGGATAGCAAAGGACAGCAAGGGATGGGCAAACACCGTTGAAGTGTGCTGCAAAAGTGTCGCAGTTGGACATCTGACTGTTCTTTCAAACGCGGCCAGGTAAATGGCCGATACATGCAGGGCCCCGTGAACTGCTCGAAAACAGGTGAGACAGAGTGAAACGCCGTTTTTCTGAATCTGTACACTGTACCCATCCAGAACCACTGCGCGGGTAGCAGCCTGGGCCCTGTCTAGCTACTCAGGCCGAAGAGAAGACGAGATTGATTGGCACTCTTAGGACCAGCACACGGGCGCTAGTCTAAGAGGCTAGCAAGCAAGTGTTGACATGTATTTGCGGCCGTGTGTTTCGGTTGGCCCTATTGCTATCCTAGGTGTTTCTTTGATGGGCAGCTTGCTCGTTCGGGTGCTCTACGGGGGTGGCCTCTGACCTAGACAGGGCCAGCACACGGGTGCCAGCAGAAAGGCATGGCAGTAAGTGGTGTTTCGACGTGTACCCCTAATTGAGGACTGCAAAAGAGTCGTCTGCCCATTGATTCTCGTCTTTTTGGTTGCTTCGGCATATTAAGATCATCGCACCGAAGAAGAGCATTGGTCCGAGAGTATGTGCCTCTCCAAGTCATACTTTTGCCATCTCTTTGGAATCGATGGAGCTGCGTGCACCCTGCAAAGGCCCGCCTTGCAATATAGAGTTGTGTAGGTGGCACGTTGACCTCCGTTAAGGAGGCGCACTTGAGGAAGGCTTCCTGCTGGATCATTCGCAGGTTGTTTGGGAGCCTCAGGGTTCGCAAGTGCTTACAGTCCGCAAAGGCACAGCTCATGATTTCTGTGACCTCTGTTCGTGAGAGATCCACCAGTTGCAGCTGCAGGCAGCGTTCACAGGCTGCCGGTCCAATCCAAGTGAAGTCTGGAGGAAGGGTTAATGAGGTTAAGCCAGCTTCCAGGAAGCAGCTTTCCGGCAAGCATCGCATCAAGCTGTTAGGGTTGTACTCAGACAGCTCTAGGTTGAGTTGTCGCAACGCTGTATATTATTTGTGGAAGGCTCGGGGCCTTAACTCTGCCTGTGGCGCAACCTGATTGGTGGTGTCGTTATTGATTCCAATTTGCAGCAGGGAACGTGCACTCTTCTAAGACCTGTGCCCCGAAATTCTTACAACCTGGGGCTAGGACCCACTTCTTCAGAGTCTGGGTGCGAGCCTTAGCTCGGGTCTGGAGTAGGACTGCAGTCGCGAAACAGCATTCGGCACCACGAGTAACTAACCATAGTTGCCCTCCGTTGGACAGGGGAGTGAGTGCCTTGCTGCTGTCGGAGAGAGAAGGGTTTCGTCCAGATTTTTCTTTGGGCACGCACTTCCTTGGGCTCAAACCAGGAAATCCTGCGTACAGAGCATGACCGAAGAAGAAGGTGACGCCAGCCCATGGCATAGCAGGGGACGGCCAGGGGAACGGACCCTCACGCTGACTACGCTAGCAGGGGAGGAACTATCCGTAGAGGTGGATCCCAGTGTGCATGCCAGTCTTCGGAGCCTCGAGAATGCAATATTGGCAAGGCTCTCCCAGCTAGGAAACGCAAGCACCTTAGGGTGTGAACTGCAATTTGTGCACATGAATACCCTGCAGGTCCTTGCTGACCCGATCCAGAGTGCAATCAGCACCAACCAGAAGTATTATGTAATTGCTAAGCAGTGCATAGTAGAGGCAGGGCACAAGGGGCAACTCAAAGGGGAAGTCAAGGCAGTTCGTGTGCTGTGTAGCATAAATGGCAAAATTCCTCCACAAGCCTTCTTCTTTTGCACTGAAATTCGTCATGTCCCAGTAGAGAATGGTGTCAAGATTGTAGGAGAGGCTGCGTGGCGGTGCTGTCGACAACTGCAAATCGTCCACCTGCCAGACACGGTAGTTGGGCTTTTGCATGGTGCCTTCAGTAAGTGTCGAGTGCTACGTATAGTGGTCGCCCCAAGCTGCAAGTACTTCGGCACCAAGGTATTCGAAGAGTGTTGCTCCTTAACGCAAGTTGGTACGGCACATTGCCCTAGCAATAAGCTAGCTCCCCAAGCCCAGCTAAGGCCTCGTGCCTTTCAAGCATGCACAGCGCTGCGCAACATCAATTTGGGCATGTCAGAGTCTGCTGCAACGTACCCAAACCGATGTTTGCCGGACTGCTGTTTTCAAGAGTCGGGCATAGTTGAGCTGGCGTTACCTGCGAGTTTCCACAAGATAGGCTTTGCTGCCTGTATGAGCTGCCGGCAACTGCAAGTCGTTGACTTGTCCCAAACAGACGTACTTGGGATTCTAGGCTCAACCTTTGCACACTGCTCCCAGCTGCAACAACTTTGCCTTCCCCGTATGCTGAGGACCATTGAGCAAGAAGCCTTTTACAAGTGTACTTCCCTAAAGGAGGTCTCTACTCCGCCATCCCTGCTTTACATCACGAGGCATGCCTTTGCAGGCTGCACGCATCTCCGAATAATCCTCAAGCAAGGAAAAAGCAACACATGGCGAGGGACATATGCCCAGTCTAATGCTTTTGACAAATGCGAGCACTTCGACAAGCCCACGTGGCTTCGAGTCTTGCCGAATGATGCAAACGATCTTTGGCGAGAAGACTATTTAGACCCAGCGCCAAAGACCAGTAATGCTTCCGAGGCAGGAGAGGAGCAAGGGCAACGTGAGTAGTGAGCTGAGCCAAGTGTCAGTACTCCAGCATAGGAAAGGATGATTTCCAGGCATATACGGCAAGAAAAATGTGCAGACCTCAAGTAGAACCATGACCTCTTCCTGCCATTCGCTGCGTAGTGAGCCGATAGGAGCGAGAGCCTTAGTTCTGCGTTCCTAAACGGCGGGTGGTAGATAGTGGCAATGAAGGATGCCCAGGGGGAACCTTAGTTCCCACTGTTGATGTCCGACATTTCCAATTTTGTACAAAGAGGTACAGATATCATGCTAGGAGAGCTCAAAGTTTCACATGTTTCACAAGGGCCTTGCACGCAGCAGATCATCTTTTGCAATCATGCAGCGCCTCACTGACTCAAGAGGCATCCCATTTGGCACCGTGCGCGCCGAAGGGTGCTGGGTTTGCCTCCCCTGGGGGGAGGTTGTGCCCGGTTCACCCTTAGCTGCAGGCTTCTCTCGCTAGGATTTGCCGCCACGGTTTGGCTTTGTCGGGCAACATGTGACTGGCCTTGTATGCGCCACCAGTTGAACGGGTAGTGCTGCAAGAATGGTCTTTTCCACGGAGTGCTGCTCAGATCTTGTCACTCGTGGTCAACCGGATTACAACCAGCGTTGGAGCATCGCGAGACACCTGACCTGCAAAGTGACCTTGTTTTGCCACACTGTGGTGTGGCCGCTGGTCACCAATAAGTGGCAAGGAAAGTCCGTTTGAAGCCTCCTAGGTGGCTTTCCATGAACACAGTTTGCGCTGCCGTACTTTTCTCTTGAGAATTCAGGCCCATTAATTGCCAGTAGTCTCTGTTTCACACGTTTCACTCAGCGTAGAGGAAAGACTACAAGATGGTGGAGTTTCGGCCTCCGGGCTTTGGGTTTTGGTTTGGGTTGTTTTGGGGTCTTTGTTTCTTTCTCCGCCATCTGTCTGTTCTTCCCTTCCTTCAACGATGACCTGGGCACCATGCCCACACGGCGTCCGTACTCGTGGAAAAAAACAACCTGGGGCTAGGACCCTGCGCAGTGCATAGCAACGCAGAAGACTCGCGTTTGCAGGGTGATGACTGTGCTGTCCAGATGCACAATTTGGAGGTGTTGGCAATTGTGCCATGCTCCCTCCCCTATGATGCGATAGCCTGCATCAACTTGCACATGCCGTACCTTTGCAACATGTGAAAAAGCTTGCGGGAGAACTCTATCAACAAAATCGAACGGGACTCGCAGGGCTTTGGCTTCACCTTGCATTTGCCCCTTATGTTCAGCTTCCTCTAAACACGGGCTCACGACGACAGTAAAACAATTACAGTCTCGCAAGGTGTGCCAAATCGGATCAACCAATTTCTGTTGTGAGTTGCGGCAGACAAAGTCTAACTCACAACCGAAGGTACTACTTTCGCCTATTTCGGGAAGTTGCTCCAAAACTGCACTTTCAAATTCCTGGAGGCGGTCGAACTCTTGGAGCTCGATAGTCAGTTGGGCTTCCTCTCCCGCCAGTGTGGTCAAGATCAGATGTATGATCATTGACCTTTCATCACTCCATTGCGAGCTGGACACTGAGATGTGGTCAGTGAGCATGGCAAGCAACCCACTGACCAGCAGTGTGCCCCTGTCTTCGAGCCTAAAGGTTTCGCGGCAGGCCACAGTCATTATCGTTTCACAATTTCTTGACTGTTGCTACTGGTGGCTATCACTATTTACCAGGTTGGGGAGAGACAACTGCACGGGCAGCCATCAGGGTGTTTTCTCCTAGCGCCACTGTGCTGTCATCTCATCAACCCTCCCAGAATATGCATTTTTGGGTGTCTTGACTACCCCGTACAATAGCAGATTCCTCCGGGAACGGTCAGTGCCTGACACCCTTTGAAGGCATTGGTTGCTACTTGTAGGCGGCGTCGGCCGGCCTTGGTGCTGCGATAGGTGAGGCATACTAGTTTCCTGCACCCCGCAAAAGCTCTGTGTCCAATGCTGTGAAGTTGCCGTGGAAGCGCTACTGTACACAGCGAGACACAGGCTTCAAAAGCCTCAGCACTAATCTCGGTGAGGTGCTTTGGTAAGGATATTTGAGCCAACGACCGACAATGTGAGAAGACTCGCACATGCACAATGTCCACTTGTGTATGCGACAGGTCAATTGCAGTCAATTGCTGGCATTGCGCAAAGGCCTTGTGCCCGATAAACACAGTTGGTTGCGGAATGTTGATCACTTGTAAGCCGGCCGAGTAGAAGCATCCCGTAGGCAATCCTTCAGGGGAGGACAATGCAACCCGCATATCAGTGATGGCTTTGGTCCAGGGGAGACCTTTTTTTTTTGCTTGAGTTTTGCACACCCTTCAAACGCATAGGGGGAAATGGTAGCACCCCTGGCTAGTCGGCAGGAGTGTTCTGTGAGCACCCCCACTTGTTCGAGGGCACAACATTCTGCGAAGAGTCTGGCTCCTAGGAATAGGCACCCTGGCATCACCACTGCGGTTAGCGCGTAACACCCTTGGAATACAGCATTCGCGATTGTTACCACAGAGCTAGGCAGTTTGACAATGGTGAGGGTGTGGCAGTAACGCCACACCTGTCGCTCTATGGTGTGATAGCCAACTTCTACTTGCACTTGTCGGGCTGCGGGTTTTTTGCGACAGTTTTGGGGGTTTTTTGCAACGGTGAGGTGTGAGAGGGTTTTTTTGCGACGGTGACCGCAGAAAGGGTTTTCTGTGACAGTACTGTCCGCAGGGGGGTTTTTTGCGACGGTGGGGCGAGGGTTTTTTTGCGAGGGATAGAGAGGTGGCAAGCGTTAGTGGGGGTTTCCTGCGACGGTAACCGGGGTTTTTGCGACGGTAGCGCATGGACGGGGTTTTCTGCAACGGTAAGCGGGGTTTTTTGCGACAGTAAGGGGCTCGAGGCGAGGGTACTATAGTAGTACGACGACCACGACGACGACGACGACGACGACGAGGACGACTGCTACTACTACCACTCCTACTTCTACTTCTTACTACCACTGCTACTGCTACTGCTACTGCTACTGCTACTACTACTACTGACTTGGCCGCGCTGTGGGCGGAGCCGCTGCAATCTATTGGCGTCACCTTTGACGAGCAACAAGACCCATTGGAGATTCTCAACCAGCTCCTACCCAAGGGAAGCGAGGCTGTAAGTGGTCTGTGGGCACAACATGTGCACTGCCTAAATCGTGAGCAGACGTGTGCTTGTGTTGCACTGCCCGCGCAGCTCCTGTTCGGCATTTCATCGCTTCTCTGAGGTTGCCGTCGTTTGACCCTACTGCTTCGATCTGTCTTCCAGATTTGTTGGAGTCTGATTTTCAACCTGTGCCGGATGGTGGCTTGCCTTGCCCAGCATGCTCGGCAGACATAAGCTTGTGTTGTTCTGATTCATGGCAGCTTGGTCCAGTGGCCTTGCTGCAGCTGGTCCGCGAGACGGCAGTCGGCGGGTTGAACCGCATCGCTGTCTTCGCCCCGCCGGAGTTTGAAAATGCAGGGCACGTGTTTCATCTTCGCGCTGCTGTTCTCCACCGTGGCGATTCATTCGACTCTGGGCACTATATCGCTTTCGTGGTGCAAGCTGATGGCACTTGGGTGCAGTACAATGATGGCACTAAACCCAAGCGCTTGTGCCGTGAGCCTAAGCATCTCCAAACGCACGCGCGGTACTTTATGAATGAGCAGTCTCAGGCCCGCTGCAGCTACTCTTTGTGGAAGAGTAGGTTAAGCTATACGTTTTGCTTTCTCATGTTCCCAAAACCATGCTAAACCCTGGTGCTGTCTCATTGCCAGGCACCATCCTCTCCCACTCCGGCGCCTGAGTTGACCCACTCCGGCGCCTGAGTTGACTCAGCCTGCAGTTGTGGATGAGGATGCCAAGGACTTCCTCAGCAACCCGGCTGCTGCTGTCTTGGCCTCAGAAACGGGCGCACGCGCTTACCAGTTTTCCTGCTGAGATGTGGGCAGCCAGGCACCATCCTCTCCTACTCCGGCACCTGTGTTGACTGAGCCTGCAGCAGCGCAGGCAGCACAAGTAACAGCGTGGTTCCTTTTTTGGCGCTCAACCTTGCTGTGCTTTGCGCTATGCCTGTCTGTTTGCTTGTAGCGCCACAGGTGTCTTCACCACCTCGAGGAGCCGATGACGAGGCGGGCCGTCCTAGAAACTCTGTTTCTGTGACTTGGCATTCATTCTCCCTCAGGCCAAGCTTTCCGAAGCTGCTTGTGACAGCCGGCCTACTTTCATGCCACAAAACATGGGCACGACCAGCTGGTGGGACATGCCTTGCAGCTTTTGCAGGTCTATACATCTGGTGAGGATTGCGGAGATTTTTTAGCTAGGATGCCTGTGTATCAAAGCTCTGGTGTGGCTCAGTTGGACTCCTTGGCCGAAAGTTACCAAGCCCAAGGCACCATCCTCTCCCACTCCGGCGCCTGAGTTGACTCAGCCTGCAGTTGTGGATGAGGATGCCAAGGACTTCCTCAGCAACCCGGCTGCTGCTGTCTTGGCCTCAGAAACGGGCGCGCGCGCGCTTACCAGTTTTCCTGCTGAGATGTGGGCAGCCAGGCACCATCCTCTCCTACTCCGGCACCTGTGTTGACTGAGCCTGCAGCAGCGCAGGCAGCACAAGTAACAGCGTGGTTCCTTTTTTGGCGCTCAACCTTGCTGTGCTTTGCGCTATGCCTGTCTGTTTGCTTGTAGCGCCACAGGTGTCTTCACCACCTCGAGGAGCCGATGACGAGGCGGGCCGTCCTAGAAACTCTGTTTCTGTGACTTGGCATTCATTCTCCCTCAGGCCAAGCTTTCCGAAGCTGCTTGTGACAGCCGGCCTACTTTCATGCCGCAAAACATGGGCACGACCAGCTGGTGGGACATGCCTTGCAGCTTTTGCAGGTCTATACATCTGGTGAGGATTGCGGAGACTTTTTAGCTAGGATGCCTGTGTATCAAAGCTCTGGTGTGGCTCAGTTGGACTCCTTGGCCGAAAGTTACCAAGCCCAAGTTGCGGACCTTTGCCAGGAAAATACAAACAGCCACGCAGCTTTGGAGATTGTCTCGTGGATCAGCGACACCACAGTTTACCCTTTGGCTGTTTTGCTTGAAGCCACAGCTCGCGCAACTGCAATTCCTTTAACTTTCTGGTTGGATTTAACACAAAGCTTTGCCAATTCTATCTTGAACAAGCACGCCTTCGTGCAGCTGACAGAAAGGTACGAAACCAAGAACAGGTACTGGATGGTGGGGACGGCAAACCCAACCCAACACAAAGTTAATTCTGGATTTTCTACCCACCCTCCCATCAGAAATCCATTTTGTTCTGATGCTAATCACAAGCTAATTCTGGATGCTTTGTTGGCTCCACTACCATTTGTTAAACATTTAGGTAAAACACTTCCATTTGTTAAACATTTCTGGAATGTTCAACGTTTCTCATTTATGTGTACAAAAGCAAAACAAAACAAAACAAAACAAAACACACAAACAAACAAACAAACAAACAAACAAACAAACAAACAAACAAACAAACAAACAAGCACACAAGCGCGAGTTCGACTTCGCTGCTGCTGCTTCTACTATTCTGACTGACCACTACTCACTCCAAGCCCAGGGGGTTTTTTGCGACAGTAATTTCAGAACTGTGGCAGAAAACCCTGCTTTCCAGCAGCACCGTCGCAGAGAACCTCCCTTGCAGGTAGCACCGTCGCAGAAAACCCCCTTAACTGTGCAACTGTTTAAAAAAACACCTAAAACTGTCGCAAAAAACCCCCGTCCCCATGCCGAAGTCTGGCTAGGGCAAAGAAAGCTTTGGCAGGGAGAATGCCTGATTCATTAGCAGGGACCCAGATGGCTTTGGGGTGGTCTTCATACTCGTCTCGGCGGATCTGCTCCTTAGAGCTCACCTTTCTGAAGCTTTTATGGACGACCAATTGAAACCCCTTATCCTCCCAGAGCTCCTCATGGATAGGGTCGCTCAGGGGGCTGCGGGTATCTTCTGCTATGAGCATCAACTCACAGCCAAAGGTATCAAGGTCGAAACTTTTGGCTAGCCGCTCCACCAAGTAGTCTTCTAGCATTTCCCAATGATGGTAAATGCTAACAGGTACTGTAGTTTCGATTTCTTTGCCTGCAAAGGTGACTAGCCTCAATGGGCAGTGGCAGATACCTGCCAAGTTTTCTGTGTCACTGTCTCTGTTGTCCATGAGGCAATCAACAACAGCAAGGCGTACAGTGTGGTTATTAGTACTGGTTTGAGCCAATGGCAGCCACATTTGCCTGTCTGTCCGTACTCTGTGAGTCAGTACTGGCTGTTGCCAGGGTGCTCGTCCCTACCGTTGTGTGCTGAGTTGGTACGTTTGCTTGCTCAGCTTGTTGAGTTTGTTCTGCTTGTTCAGCTTGTTCGGCTTGTTCGGCTTCTGTCTGGTCGTATTGCATAGCTTTGATGGGGTTAGTGAGGTCCATTGTTCTATAGAAGGTATCGAACCTCGACCCTGTGCGCTCAGTATACAGGGCATCCATGTCACGCAAGTACCGTGAGTGACAGAACCACCCAACCCTGCGCTGCCACTCAGTCTCCAAGATGGCATTATGCCACCGTTTTGTCCTTGAGGCCCGCTGGGTATCCTTGTCGATAGTAGCGCTGGAGGAGGTGTTGAGGGGTGGCAGTCAGCGTACCTCTTTTGGCGAGAAGCTGCCAGTTGGGCCTTGAGAGGACTACTGCAAGTCCCGTGAGGAGCCATTTGGAGATAATCTCATATTTGTTGCCGGTGCGCCTAGCAGCATATGTGGCTTTGGCTCTGAGTAAGAGGCTTTGCCGGAAGGAGAAGCATCCTTGTCCGTCCGGCGCCACATACGTGTCATCCTCTTCCTCCTCAGTTTCCTCATCAGCATTCTTAGCGCCAGGAGACTCTGCGGTTGTGCTGTCTTGTGCTTGTGAGGCAGGCGCTACTTTCCAGTTGTGATCCCTAGTAGGGGGAGCGGGAGGAGTGGTCCCCAGGGGCTCCGACTGGCGCTTAGCCTGGGCGGGGGGCAGCACAGCTTGCAGTACATCTGGCCACACTGGTACTTCAATTCGAAGGGTGCTTTTGTAGGTGGACTGAAAGGATGCCATTTGACCCAGATTGCCATCAAGGAGCCCATGCTCATATGCACCCGCGAGACTTGGCGTGTCTGGGAGACCAGCAAAGGTATTAGAAGGACACACGCTTTCATATGTGCCTACAACAATGTATGGGCTGTTGGTCTCACTTTCGCTGTTGCGCTTGTATTTCTTTCCGTCCTCTGGCGTGGCATCTGTGAACAGCAAGTCCGCTTTCATGCGTTCCACTAGTTTGTGCACTAGCTGGACCGGAAAGCAGACATGCAGGTGGTGGATGGGGAGGTCTGGCTTGCCTAGGCTTTGATTGTTTTTTTTGCACGGGTAAGGGCGCTATGTGTGCCGAAAGGCACAAGTCACCGTAATGAATTAACATGAGGGGCGCGGGAAGATGAGCCTGACCACAAAAAGCAAAGGAGCAAACAACCAAACCCACAAACCAAAACCAACGCCAAGCAAACAACGAAACCAGGAAGTACAGGCTCATTTCCGCTCTAGTCTTAAAAAGCAAAAGGTGCAGATCCGAAGACCAAACACAGAAGTGAAACGGGGCGATGAATTCCTTTCAAGCTGCTCTCAGGCTTGCCTAGGCTTTGATTGCGGCCGAAGAACATCACCACTGTCTGCATAAGCGCTAAGGTCCTGCCTGTGGCTTCAATATTTGGCGTGCCTCCCTCATCCTTTGCTCTCTCTCAGTACCGGGGCCCCGTTGGCCTCCTCAATCTTGGACTCACAGGCCTTGGCACAGAAGGACAGAAGACCATACAGCCAGTAGGCCGGGTCTGCGTTTTGCGACAACTCCAAGGGGCATGTGCGTCGATGCTCGAGTCTGGTTTAAGGAATGCAAAAAGCGACGCGACCCGTCTGGCCAATTCCCCTTTTTTTTTTAAAGTCATAGCAGATGCTTCTCATGACCTCTCGGGGTAACTGTCGAAAATCGACCCCGCGAAAATTGAGCTCAGCAACTCGGCGGTAGAGGGTAGCCCTCAGCAAAACGCCAACATGGCGCAGCTGCACACTGAGGCGTGTTAGAGGCCACTCTTGTGACAAGTTAGCATGCAGGCTGACTGGGGCCACCGGGGGCAGTGCTGTGGGTGTTTCTGCAGATTCAGGACTTGCATAGGCAGCCCGTTCGACTGACAGTGTTTGGCAGCGAAGCACCATTTGCATCGCTCTCTGCTCTGCTTGATGGGTAATGTCAGCATCAACTGGTTCCGACTGGTCATCTGCCTCCTGAAGGCAAATTTCTTTCGTAGCGCTTCCTCCTTGGTTGATGTGTGTGTGCCTGGGTCCTTGGCAGTCACCACTGGCATTTCTGGGTGGCACCTATTGTGTGGCGGGCGTTGGCGGTGTGCGCAGCCAAGACTGGATTGCGTCAATCAGCTCTTGCTCTGGAGCCCGCCTCTCAGCGTTCGCTGCTGTTCTTGCGCTCTTAGGGATCCCATTGATCCTCTGCATCCTCACAAGTGGACGCAGGTTGCTTCTTTCCTGCTGTGTCAATTGTTGCTTCCCATGTTGGTAGGCATTCGTCTAAGAGAGTGCTCGGCAGTTTGGGCAGGCACCACACCTTTGTCTCATTGGACGAGCTTGCAATGTGCGCCGGCCTTCCGTCTTTTTTTTCAGCGCGTCCCCAGGTCATCGTTGAAGGAAAAGGAAACACCAGATGATAATGGGGAAGGAAACACAAGCAAAACTCCAAAGCAAACCAAAACACCAACCCAACAACAAAGAAACAACAAAAAAGACGGCCAGAGGCCGAGCCCCACCTCAGTACGGAAGCGAAACAGGTGAGACAAATTGGCCACGTACTATCTATGGGCCTCAGCGCACGAGCAGAGTGTTTTTTTTTTGCACGAGTGGAGGCGCTGTGTGTGCAGGTCATGCACAAGTCACCTTAGTCGAGTTAAGAAGGAGTTACTAGACAGGTTGCACATAACACGAAGAGACCAAAGCAACCCAACACCCACCAAAAAACAACACAACCAAACCCAAAAAGAGTGCAACCTGTAGCGTAGCTCCGAGAGCCAAGAAGGCATGAAGAAGGTGAGACAGGGGCGATGAATTCCGCACAACGCTCAGTACTTCTTGTTCTTCATGAAGCGGAGCAAGGTGCAATCGAATAATCAGGGGCATAAGAGCCCAACGAGCAAACGGTTGCATGTGCAGTTGCAAGTACAGCTTGGGCACTTATCACCCTGTGAGTGCCGTAGCACCACAATAAGGCAAGGATGAAAAGGGTGGAGAGGATGGCACAGTCCAAAATTGCAGCATTGCTACTGTGCTCATTCCACCAGTGAAAGTGTGCAACAAATAGAAGCGAATTGTTAGTGAGGGAATGGCCCTTTGACCTGGGTCCATTCGTCACGATTTGCCTTTTTGCCAGCTGGTAGCCACGGATGCGGAACCAAGGAGGTGCCGTCAAAGGAAAACCACGGTCACTCAGCTCGGTATTTCCAAAAAGCCGAGGATGAAGGACAGTGCAAGGTCACCGAAATGGTTCAAAAGAGGTGGCAAGGGA
>CAXIVM010002947.1:0-17000 GCA_964035705.1 Porites rus | reverse complement strand
AGAACTTAAAGCCAACAGTCCAGTGGCTGTTGGATTTGGGTTTGAGCAAGGCTCATGTAGCCAAGGCGGTGTCCACAAACCCGGCAATCCTTGGATACAGCATCGAGCAGAACTTGAAGCTGACAGAACAGTGGCTGCTACGTTTGGGTTTGAGCACGACTCAAATTGCCAAGGCGGTGGCCACATTCCCTGCAATCCTTGGATACAGCATCGAGCAGAACTTGAAGCCGACAGTCCAGTGGCTGTTGGATTTGGGTTTGAGCAAGTCTCAAGTTGCCAAGGCCGTGGCCAAATCCCCTCGAATCCTTGGATTCAGCATCGAGCAGAACTTGAAGCAGACAGTTGAGTGGCTGTTTGATTTAGGTGTGAGCAAGACTGAAGTTGCCAAGGTGGTGGCCACATCACCTGCAATCCTGGGATATAGCACTGAGCAGAACTTGAAGCCGACAGTACAGTGGCTGTTGGATTTGGGATTGAGTAAGACGCAAGTTGCCAAGGCGGTGTCCACTTCCCCTGCAATCCTTGGACTTAGCATCGAGCGGAACTTGAAGCCCAAAGCCCAGTGGTTGTTGGATTTGGGTTTAAGCAAATCACAAGTTGCCAAGACAGTGGCCACTAAACCTTGTATCCTCGGATATAGCATTGAACAGAACTTGAAGCTGAAAGTTCGGTGGCTGCTTGACTTGGGTCTAAGCAACAGTGAAGTCGCAGTAGTGGTGGCCAGCTTTTCAAGCTTTCTTGGCCTCAGCATTGACAGGAGTCTAAAGCCCAAGTATTCTTTGCTTTTAGTAGTGTTTGGACCCACTGAAGCTGGACAGCTTATTGCCAAATGCCCGCGAATCCTGAGTTACAGCCACCAGCGGCTGACTGAAAGGCTGAGTGTTCTTGCAGAGCTCAATCAAACAAAAAAACTGATCAGCGCACTTTGCCTTACAACGCCTGCCTTCGAGAAACGCTTTTTACGCTGATCTTCGCTTCAACGATATACTTATCATACGCTGATCTTCGCTTCAACGATATACTTATCATTAGTGATTGTGCTTCACATTGCTGTTCTGATACTAGAATCCTGAAAAAATATTCAAAGTTTGTCATCAAGAACCCCTGCTAACAAAGATCCTTGGCGGGCTGGCACTTTCAGCTCAAGGTTCTTCGAGTTTCTTCTTTAGTCGATCGAAAGGGGAATCGGTAATACAACCTTGGACCTTGGGGTATCTCTATCTTCAGAGTTGGCTCTGTCGTGGCCAATGTTGAGTTAAAACTTGCATTCGGAGCTGCTGGAGATGTGGGAGCACAAGCATTGGATTCACCAGCTGGACCAGCAAATGTCAATGCTTAACCTGAAGAAATTTGCCTGGTCAGTCGGTCAGTGCCGAAAGATGCCGGGTCTTTGCAACCTGTAAGAGTTGCTCTTGGATCTTAGATGCTAAAAAGAACTTAGGATCGGGAACAGGGTCGGGAAACCCCACATCCCCACAGGTTTCCTCCAGGACGGATGCTTGGGAGACCCTTGGGCCTGCCAGGTAGGAGACGAATGAGACGTTCTCGACTCATCAGTTTCATGACATCTAGTTTCAAGTTGTTTCAAGCCCTCATTTGTTGCGATTATATAGAACTGTGTACATCTAAGAGAGTGTGATTTGCTTGACCAAAACATACCAAAACCTAGAATTCTTTGGAGTGTAATTAGCTCTTCTTTGCTGAGGTCGGTGGTTATATTTTACAGAGGGTGACACAAATCTTATATCTCTTCAACACGTTCAACAGACCCCATGGGCTGTGTTTGAAGGTCGTTCCTGGATGTGTCGTTAATTGGGGTCACTGTTCTAAGTTGCTGTCAGGAGTCAGAAGCAGATTGGGCCTCTCACCGGGCTGATGTTCATGTGTAGGCCGTTGATCGTTGCAGTTGACAATTTGCTTTGCAATAGCATGGCAAAGTGGTTTGTCAAATCCACAATACCTACTGTGAATTTCACGGTTCTGCATTCCACAGCATCTTGAGTCTCCATGCACACCCGCCGCAGCTGGATCCACTTGAGCTTACTTTTTCTCGTTCTCGCTTCGCGAAAAGGCGCGACCGCGTCGCTTTGTCCTTTCGTTGCCACTAGTTGGCAGCGGAGCCCCGATCTGGGGCGCGCCATGGCTTGGAGTCCGCAATTGCTGCGACGAGCTCGGCCGGGCGCCGGCGGCGGCGTCGCTCCACGTCCTCGACCCCCTCACGAACAAGTTCGTGGGCCGCTGCACTTCGACATGGCTGCTGAGTCGGACGAGGACCTTGAGTTCGATGCCCCAAAGGCAAGTTTTTTTCATTCCAACTTTTTTCGACTGGAGATCAACTTTTTTACTTAGATCTTGAAGTGGGCCGGGAGGAAAACACAGGTTTGAACATGTTTGAAAAACAAGCAGCTTCTGGCACTGGCACAGCACATGGCGCGTTCTTTTTGGGCCGCGGCTGTGCTTGGCGCTGGAGGTGAGACATTGCTAGTTGGTCGCCGTTGCAACCATATCATGTGCTCCAGTCCAGTGCTGGTCAAAGCGCCTCCGGACCAGAGGTAGCTTCATTGATTGGACTGCCACTGGTGGTGCTGAGGCCATGAATATGATTGTTCGTGGCCCCCGCTCTCCCAACGCCAATCTTGGCCCCACTGAGACTGGTAGTTGGGGCCATTAGTCCAAGGCTCGGGCTGCTGTTGCTGCTGGGTCCACCGGTCGCTGTGCCAATCTCGGCTTTCCTGCCACGACCGCCTTGAAGTTGCGCTTTGAGACCGTCCACATGGCCTCTGATCATCTTGCTGCTGCCATGTGTCCCATGGCTCTTTCCAACTCCACCTGTCATCGGAGGGCTTCTTGCCGGAAGGTTGGGTATCTGTGGGTCGGCCACGAGATCTCCCTCTTGTGCGTCGGGAGCAAAACTTGGCATGTTGATGCCGTGCCCAAGCATCTCCAGCTGCCAAAGACTTACCGCACTGTGCGCAAGGTTCTCGCGCAGCTGGTGTTTGCCCACTTGCATGCATGCATTTTGAAGATGCCATCTGGTGCTGTCTCAGCGCCCAGCGCCCACCTTTGACCACTTGCCTGCACACGGGGCAAACCAATGCATGGACTGGTGCTTCCAAATCTGCATCCGTCCCTTTGTCAGGGATAGGACCAGCAACTGCTATGCACCATGTCTGGCTAGTGGGTGGCTGGGCAGCAACAGAACCATTGCCATCGCTGGGGACCATACTGCCCTCATCTGTGCTTGTCATGGTGGCGGCGTCCTTGACTTCAGGTTCTTGCCTGCCATCTGCCGGATCTGGAACTGAAGGCTGGGATTCAGGAATCCGACCGTTTTTCGGCCTCCATTTGGTGCTACCAGCAGAAACAGAGCGTGGCCGTGGGATATGTTGTCGCGTCATTTTCAGCAACATTTCCTTGAGCCAGAAGACTGCTTGCTGTGTGCCTGTCTACCACTGGACAACCTGCATAATACCGTGGTTGTTAAGGTATAAAGAGTTTGTTGATATATATTTTTTTCGAGACCATACTTACTGTGCTGCTATGCTAATTACCTCATAGGGGTCTGCCTTGATGCCTTTTGCCTGCTCGATCTTCACGCGTCATGCGAAAAAGCAGAATGAGAAATACACATGGCTTTCTGCTTTCCAAAGCTGGCTACGGACTCTGCAACAATAAATAGTTTTTCTCATTCTCTACGCGCTGCTTATGGCAATGGTCGGTTTGTTGCTGCGCCAGGGAAATCATCGGTCAGCGCTCCAAAAAAAAATGGGTGGCTGACATATACAGATTCAAGGACACAGGGACTGAAAGGGCCGTGGAAAGCAGAACTCCAAATATAGCGCAACAAAGTGAACCATTGGAACACAGCTAGGGCTCGGCTTTGCTAATGCCAGCGGTGGTAGTTGCCAATGTGGCTGGTACCTTCCAACATTCCCATGGTATAGTGCCTAGCACACCCTTGCAATTGAATGAATCCCAATTACTTGATATGATAGCAGCGGCTGTGTGCTTCTGCGCAATGTCCTGATGCATCAGTGTCGCGAGTGGTCGAAAAAGCAAGATGGCTGATTCCATGTTATTTCCTGGACGCACTTTTGGTCTGGGTATAGGCTGCTGGTCCGCGCGGACTGTTTCGAAGCAGATGTCAAACTACAGCTCCTTCCCTCATGTGGCGCATAAAGTTGTGACCCTGCCTCTTACACTCGCACAGGCACAGACATGCCTGTAGTTTTGTCAGTGGTGAAGCTAAAACACTCAGACATATTAACAACAACGTCACATCACAATGTTTGCATGTGGTAATGTTTTTCAAAAATTTCTATGAGCTCCCTGAATCAACAAAGCAGCCACAGAATGTAACCAGCTACCAGCAAAAGGGGCGCGGGAAAACCATGAATATAAATTCATCCGGTGTGCCTGCTAGGGGGCATGACGCTACCCACCTGGAGCAGTGCGGAAAGAAGCAGCTCCTTTTTTGTCAGGCGCTGTGGCAGGGCAGTGCCTGGGTCTGAGATGTCTGCAGTCGTGCTGTCCGCCATGTCGACGCATAATGTGCCACATGAAAACCTATATGGTGCAACTTGCAATCAAATAGTGGAAACTGGCTGAGGACAGCTTTTGAGACCTGACAGAGGAAGATTTGGGTGCGCAACGCTATGATGCCAGAGCTTTGCTTCAGCAACAAACGCAACAACCACTAAGATATTAACATCAGAACCAACAATTGGATCAAGTATAAATGAACGCATGATGCTTGACTGTTTTTCACCGCAGCAAAGCTCTTCATGGGCTGGGCGCAGTCAGTTCGACCGCTTTGCCTTGTGGCACAACGATTGGTCTGCAGCTGGCGATGAGGGGCCGGATGGGCATGAGGCCTCTTTGGGTCCATTTCACGGACCAGACCAGCTTGGTGCAAGAGGTTGCCCAACGCGCCGTGTCCAAGCAGCCGGCCATGGATGTCAAAGGCAGCTGGTAGGCGCCGTCCGTGGTCTTTTTCTCTTCTGAAGTTGGTGCGTTCTCAGGACGGAATAGCACCAGGTTTTTTGCGGTCATCTTGAAATTGGTCGCCTCTCCAGGGAGCGGCTGGTCCACCAAATCGTAGTAGCAAACATTGACGCTCAATGGGGTCAATGCCCGTTTTTGCGCTACGATTTTCCCCATTGTTGTTAGCTTTCCTTCGAAAAGAACCTCACTGCTGGAATCTTCCAAGATGTATTGGCAATCTGTCTCGCGGACTTCCAACTCTTCTTCGGCCTTCTTGCCTTTTCCCCCTTTCATATGGAAGCTTCCTTTGTAGTAGCCTGCAATAGTGGTGCCACCAGCAATGTTGACATCGGCTGCACCTTCATTGGAGAGGAAAACCCGCTTCCCAACCACGATCACAAGCTTCAAGACATTCCCTTTCCCTTTGGTACTTTGCGATGGAAGGGTTGCTTGCCAGCACAAAGGCTTTGGCAGGTCCTGCAAGTCAATGGGCTGCAAAGCTGCATCATCCATTTTGATTGCTTTGGTAGGTGGTTCCTGTGGACCACCGCCAAGGCTGGAGGATGTCCCTGCTGCAGAGGTTGCCCCGCGTTTTTTGTTGGCTTTATCCTTGTCGCCCTCTTTGCAGTCCAGGGGAACAGACTCCCGTGTCGCTTTCAACCATTCTTGAAATCGGCGTCCAAAAAGGCTGTGGTCATGCCATGTTTGCAGCAGCTTGTCGGGAGTCCGCAGCGTCTGGAGCCCATCCACTTTCTTCTCGGACCAAACCAGCGTGGTCAGCTCTGGTTTTGGTGGAAGGCTTGTAGCCAGCTCTGCTGGTAGCTCCTTCGACATCAACGCAGGAGCGCCAACTGGGAGTGCAAGGCTTCCATCCAAAAACCCTTCGGACAGCCAGGAATTCATGTGATGGGTTTGCCACTCCTTTTCCCCTTCTGTTTCGGACAGGCCAAGGTAGTAGAGAGGAATGGTGCACGACTTGGAAGCGCGTTCGATGTACACAGCCTTTGCAAATTCCATAGTGTGAGCTGTGGCATCCAAAACCAGAATTGCTGCCCTGTGGGGAAGTTCTCGCGGCAGAACTGCTTGCAGCAATTTGCGTGCAGCGTCTAAACCGATTTGTTGATGTTTTTCAGCTTGGCTGACATGTGTTGAGTTGTCGCTCGAACTGGGTAAGGCCTCCTCATGCATGTCCTCGATCACGTGCATCTCATTTGAACTGAGCATATCCACATCGGTGACGACTGCACACTGGAAGACACTTGCGCCACGGAAAAGCTGCCAAACCTCTTTCCCTTTTTGCTCATCTGAGCCACCTGGAAAGAGCACCACCCCTGGCTGCATCAGCGCTCGCCGCTCTCGGTCGTCCCGTTTACCAGAGTAGGCGAGCGCCATGCGGGAGTCCGTATTGAGACAAGCGTTGCCGAGTAGGGTCATGCAAGCCTGTTCTGCTTTAAACAACGACCCCTTTTTATAAAAGTGAGTCGGTGTTAAAGCAATGCCAAGATGCGTTCCTGGGCCATTGATGATGCCTCCCAGTAAGTTTGCCTGAGCTTTCTGGCTAGCTCCTGCGTAGGTGCTCGGGGATGACCAGTTGGCGATGCAAATCACATGGATCTGTTCCGGACTTTGCAGTTGGTTATGTTTCATGATTCGTTGCACCATGCTTTGAACGGATTGCAAGTTGGTGGTGTCCCTTTTGTCAATGGTAGACAGCTGCAGTTGCCAGGACGGGCCACTTTGGAAAAGCGCTGTCGCCATATCTTTTGCCTGCCCATGCCTCTTGCCGGTGTGCTGCAGCTGCTGAAAGTAAAGGGCCGAATCTCTGTCTTGGCACTTGGTCCTCCAAGACATGAACGAGCAAATGTCATGATCCAACGATGACATTGCTAACTCGAACGCTTGTTCTTCCAATTGGCCAGGTGCAATTTTTGGACCGTGGCCAAGCAGAGTGAGCTTTTCATCGCGCTTGCTCAGGCAAGTAGCGATGAGCTCTTTGAAGCATGACAGCTCGGCAACCTGGAAACTTGCTTTTGCTTCGCTCACCAGAGCTTGGACTTCCAATTCCATTGTCACGTTCCCGTCAAGGAATGGTGCAATGACTTGGGTTTCGATGGCTTCCATGGTGATAGGATGCTGCGCGGTCGCCTCCTCAATGCAGCTTGTGATGCATTGGCTCAAGTTCAAGGCTTCCTCCAACATTTCTTTATCCCACCTTTTCCTCATGCCTGCGGGCTTCCTCATATGTGACTCGTGAACATACCGCACAAAGAGGCGCCAGCCCTCATGTGTGACAGTTAGCCGTTTGGCCCAAGATTTTTCCAAACCGCGGGGCACATAACCAGGGGATACGCGTTTGTTGGCAAATGTCTCATTGGCAAACGCCGTCCCCTCCGGTCCGAAGTGCGAGGAGTGGTCCAGCAGTAGTTGGATGGATGAATCCGGCAGGTCCAAGAGTTGTAACAGGGCGGTCCGCTTGCTACCAAGTAGGCTTGACTCCTTGGTCGCTGAGTCATTCCACCGCTTGATAACTTCAGGAGGCGAAAGACCTTTCTGTTTCAACAAACTCAGTTTGCTGAGCCACGTTGTGGTATCATGAGCTTTTCGGATATCCCCACGCGCGCTGAGCTTTGCATTTTCTAAAGCGATCGACGCTGCGTCAGTGGCTGCAATGCCCCTCCTGGCACACACGGTTTGGAGACTGGCTTGTAGCTCTGGATGCAATGAGGCAACATCTGCTTGCAGGTGGTAAATCAGCACATGCGCGAGAAACAAGATGCTCGTAGCACGGGCTGCTCCTTTCAGGTAATGGGCGAAAAACAGTGGCCCTCGACCATCATCCACCTCATACCATGTGGTGTGGCTTTGAAAGAGCAAAATGGGGTCTCCTTCTGTCACAAATGAGCCACACAAATACTCGTCAATCAACCTCCGAGCGGTGATTTTGAATGTGGCGGGCTTCGAAGAGCAATCCTTGACCCAACCCAGCTGGTAGAGGGAGAGATTGAACACTTCTGTGTTGTCGTTTGGCAGCACTAAGGAATTGTGATAGGACAGGTCAGGACGTCTTGGAAAGTGACTGTCAAGATCTCTGGCAAACATGTCCCAACTTTCACCTGGCTCAGTGCCCAACACCTTGGTGAGGTACTGCACCGGGCCACCATGATCCTCCAGCAGCGCCTCCGTGACGTGGAGAACAGTCTCTCGAAAATTCTCTGGCTGTAAGCTTGGCTTCTTATTCAGCAGCCAGTGGCGCAGGGATGGAGTGACAGTATTGTCTGACTCGTCCCCAGCGGCAGCTTTCACTTGCTGCTCAGAATCAGATGTCTGTGGCTGCTCACCAACCTCTTCTTTTACAAACTTTTTCATCTCCTCTTCCCATTTATCTTGTTCGCATTCTGCCTTCTCCTCCATGGCGGTGCCACACCCTACTTGGAGCTGACTGGTGCCTTTTCACACATGACCATGACCGAAAATACTGTGGATAGTCTCCTGGGACGCGGGACCATACCTAGTCTCAGATTCAGTCAATTATGGGAAACTAGAAGCACCATTCACCACCGTGAAAAGGGTTGAGCCACTTTTGGCTGAAGTGTCCAACGCAAAATGAAAACAATACAAAGAACCAAAACTTGACTATGTAGGGGTACGAGAATCCTGCCCCCCCACATCGTCAAGTTACAAACGTTACTTGACCATCTCCATACCAGGGAAGGCAAACTTGACCATGTAGGGGTACGGGAATCCTGCCCCCCTACATCGTCAAGTCTGTATAACTGTCAAGAAGGGATCGTCAAGTTACAAACGTTACTTGACCATGTCAGGGTACGAGAATCTTGCCCCCCTACATCGTCAAGTTTTGGACAATCTGTCATCGCGGTTGCAGCCGCACTTTCTTTTCCTTTTCTGCTGACAGCAGCACAGTGGCTTCAAGGGCCAGGAGGCCATGGGACGACTAATTAATAATAGACAAATTACGGAAACGGGTGCGCTGGAGGCGTATCGTTGTCATGCGGGCCGCTGTGCCCTTTCCGCTTCCATGCGGACTGCTCTTTGTAGCAAATCCACAAACTCAGGTGTGTACTTCTGGCACCACTTTGACAGCAGAATACCGCCTTCAGACCCTTCGATCGTGGCATGCGGCTCAGAGCAGGTGCATTGCAAAGGCGCAAAAAGCTGTACAATGGCTGATGAGTTCGTCATCAGCGTTGTACGCTTCTTGATTAATTTGTGGCTGAACGGCGTGCGTAGGTTCACCTGGCATTGGTCAAAGCTGACGGTCTGCACGCCAGGTCGGTTTTGAACATCCACCACACAGCGCCTCTTCCATGAGGTAGCTCTGTGGGGATGCTCATGGGCAAAAAATCGTTCTTCGCGGATCTGGTGGGTCGCTACATTCATTGAATATGCCAAGTGGCATTCGGCTTCCGAAAAGCGCTTGGCTTTGATTTCTGGGCTCATCTTGCCGAAGTTGGCATTCATCATCGTGCTGAACATGGTGCAAGGAGCGCTGAGCATGGTGAAGAACGGGCGGTAACGAATAAGCAACTTCCAGGCACGGGCGCGACTGCCGAAATCGGTGAAGTCGTAGCCTGTGTCCAAGTCAAATGAATAGAATGCCCGGAACCCTTCACGCCGCAGGGGGATGCAAACACGCGGTGGTGAGTAGAATTCCATGAACAAATGCTGGGCGACCTCCTCTTCGTCGACGATGATGCACTCATCCTGGCCAATGACCAACCTGGCAGCTGCAGCAGGGAAAGTTTTATACAAAGAAGCACTGAGTAAGATGAAGTTAAATCTATGAGGGCGCCTCGCTCTTTTCGGAATCGTAGCGGACAAGATGACGCAATCTTCATCTTCCCCTTCCTGGCCCCGAAGCATGTCTGCAGGTGGGGCCGACTTCTGCTTGAGCCTCTGCTAAAGAAAGTGCGCAACCTTACACAATGAGCTTTGAAACATGATCGTTATTTTGCTGTTACCCACGCATTGCGGACCCGGTTTTCCAACTCGCAGCGCCGAAGTCACTGGGGTCATCTTTCTGCCTGGTCCTGCCACTCCCACGCGGTCATGTCGCCGTTGAGCACCAAGCCTGCCTTGGACCTGCAATTTCGACACCCCACGCTACTGTGCCGACATCTGCTGCAGCCCAGAACAGATGCAGCGTCTGGTGGCATTGGCAGGAGACCGAGGTTGCGCCTGCCAGGTGCGCCAGACTTAGCTTTAGCTTTGGCCTTAACCTGGACCTTCGCTTTGGCCTTGGGCTTCGCAGCCGCAGCAGCAGACTTTGCTTCTGCTTTCGGTTTAGCTGCGCTTTTTGCCTTTGCCTTCGCCTTTGATTTTGCGCTTGGCGTGGACGGCAGTGGCAACGCTGTGTGGGCTGGTGCGCCGCCGGTTCCATACATAATTTTGGGCGCGCCCCGCATTTCGTCTCCTTCAATGGGTGGGGGTGGCGCCATCTCGGCATCCTCTACGCCAGCATCTGGAGGCAACACGTCAGCATCTGACCCAGCTGCACCATCATCATCCCTCACCTCTGGCCCGCTCGCGGGCATGGCTGGAGCTGTGGCATCTACTAGCTGCGGTTGCTTCACTTGCAAGCGCCTCATCTTTTGAGGTGGCCTGGCAACAGTGACCAAAGCTGCAGTAGTATGGTTCCAGTTGAAAGTATCTTCAGGAAGAGCCTCTGTTTTGTCTTCTCCTTCGACCACCCTTTTGTCGGGTACTCCTTGCAGCACCCATGTCATTTTTGGAGGGACCCACTCGTCTGACTCGTTCTCCAAGTTTTCTGTCATCGACTTCAGCAAGAAGGCGCAGCCTTTGTGCATGTTCCAAGGCGCCTGAGCAATGACATTGGCGGTCTTCTCAAACTCTTTGCACTGCCGCTGGGAATAACTGACCCGAGGAGACAGTTCATGAATACTTCCCAGCTTCTGGAAATCCGCCTCTTTAGCGAAAACACATGGTTTCTGGCTATTTTCACGGTCGCTCAAATATTGCCTGCAAGTCATAATGATGTCCGAACCGGCAGGGGCCAAATCATCCGCTTCATCATCCTCTGGCCTTTCGTCTCGCCTTTCGAATGAGAAGCAGTGGACGGCTTCCTCGTTTCTCTCTGTCTTTTTCTTTGTTTGTGTATGTCCAGACACCTTTATTTCCAACTGCTGGAAAAATTCTTTGAAATTAGCCGCCGCTCTGACACGTTCCACCACCAACTCCCTTTTTTCGCGGGGGTTCATGCCAGTCTGGATAGCAGCGCAGAAGCTGTCAGGGTCCTCCAGCTGATTGCACTGGGACAACGTGTTGCGAACCTCTGAAAACCTCTGGTCTATCTTTGAATGCGTATGTCCAACACGGAACTGGCTGCATGTTACAGATGAAAACATGCGCCGCTGCGCGAGAAAAGGTGCGAGGCAAAAGACGGTGGCATTCTTTCCTTCAGCGGTAGCATTATCTGTCTGCAGTCTCAGGTGGCGAGGGAATGGTCGTCCTCGCGCCTGAAATGCTTCATGATCCCTCTCAATGCAATGTCCGACTATCGTGCAGTGCAAGTCGGCATTCTTGGAAAGATCGGGATCGCACACGAAGTACAACTCGTGCAAACCCTCTGTGATGGCTCCGACCATTGTCAGCTCTGGGCGCCACAAGTTCTGGAACTCTTTCGCTGCCCCAATGTTACGTGGGCATCGGAACTTTGCTGCGTCCATCGCATCAATGCTGATGGATAGCAGCGAAGATTCCTCTGACACTACACCGGGAACAGTGCCGCATGTGATCTGCGCAGTGACACACAAGCGTCTGTCTGTCTCGCGGTCCTTGAGCACATCTTTCAGATGGCTTGTGTACTCCTCTGCCACGCGCTTGCAGTCAGAGGGCGCGGTCACCTGTTTTCGGTACGCTTTGAATTTCTCGCACGCTGTGCACTTCGAGTGATGACCCTCAGCTCTGATTTTCAATCGCTTGGCCCATTGCAAGTGATAGTGGGTGACGAAAGTGGAATAAGAATGCTTGCAGTGTGGCAAAAAAGTTATTGCGCAATCCAGCATCTCTGCCAAGGTAGTGCCTGGGGGCATCCAGCGCACGCCTTTCTCTTCATCTTCCAAATTGTCTAAAAAAGAAATTGTCGATACTTGAGGCAAAGAGCGGGCGGTAGCTGAAGATGGCTGACCTTCATCGCCGAGCCGCACACTTTCAGCCAGGTCCTCTGCAACATTGTGATAGAGCCAAGACAAACAGGTCTCCGCCTTTTGGGAGCCGGGGCGATCCTGTCGTTGATTTTGGGTCGCCTGCAACGATCGTTCTGGCTGCAGCAGGCCCTGCTCAATTTGCTTGTTGAGCTTTTTCATCTTGCGCATAGTGAGGCCCAGCACATTCTGCACCGCAGTCTGGCAAAGGCTCATGCCCCAAGCTTTGTACCTTCGCCACCCCTTGCCTCCTTTTCCCCAATCCTTCAGACAATGAAACTGCAAAGTCTCTTTCTGGTGCTGTGTGCCTTGCTCCAAAGATTGCCGCAATTCAAGCACGCGTCGAGACAATGACCGTGATTCCGCCAAAGCTTCCAAACATCCTTGGTTGCAACACTGATCACTGGCGCTGCCGCCATCAATGATGGTAGGCAGTGACTCGTCCGGTTCCACAGCAGGGGGCAAGTCGACTTCAGAACTCACATCACTAGGTAAGGTCTCCACATCGCTGTCGGCGTCGGCTGCTTCCATGACATGGGCGACTGTCTGGCCGCCCGTAAAAACTTGTTGTAATTATATAACATGCTTGATGGGAAAATTATGTCGTCAATGACCTGTACTTAGAAAAGGGATTTGTCTGTGATCTGGCCGCTACGAACATGAATGTGAAATTACTGCGGAAAACATTGCAACCACAATCGGACAGCTTATCAGTCTAACAATCCCACATGGCAGCGAGCCACACGCGCCTTTTTTACCATGGAATGCGGGATGATGCCGGTGTTGGAAGCCGTGCAGCCCCTGGCCATGGTGCCAGCAGCAGCGCCTCACTGTCTGAGGTGGCTGCTGCAGATGGAAAAAAGAGAGTCAGATAGAGGTAGCTGTGCCCACGGTCACACAGCGCCTCTTGCAGCTGTACATCTACCAGCCCTGGCGCCAACGCCATTTCTTTTTCTCGGTGCAGTGCCAACTGTGTTGTTCCTCCGCCCAGGCGTCGTAACCGGCGATGAGTTTTCCACAGCCCCACGGACAACGTTGCTTCAGCGGGCCGTGGCCAGTCTTCGCCAAACACTTCGAAGATGTCTTCCTGTGAGCTTTCAGGGCAGCGGCGTCCCCATTGGGATGGCCGGTGCCTTTAATCACAGTGCCACAAATATCGCATTGAACGCCGCGCCTCTGCATGTTCCACTCATGATCACGACGAGGTGGCGGCGGGCTTGGGGGCTGCCGCAGTGGAGGCCACTGGCTGGAGCTGGAGTGACGTGGGCTGCCACGTGGGTTGTCCCGGCTATCATCGCGCCAACCCCACTCCGACTTGGACCTGGAGCGAAGTCGGCTGCCTTGACGGTCATCCCGGCGAGGCAGGCTGCCTCGCTGGTCACCTCGGCTATCAGAATGCCTGCGGCTGTCCCTGGGCTGGCGCCTGCTGCTGCTAGCTCTCAGTCTCCGGCTTTTTGACCTGCTTTCAAAATCGGGCGACGCAGATCTCCGGCTCTGGCTCTTTGCCCTTTCGGTGGGCGCTTCTGGGCCACTGTCTTGGGTTTCAGCTGGGAGCATCACAGAAGGAACTGTCTTTTTTTCCTTCTTTTCCTTCTTTTCTTTCTTTTTTTCTCTTTACCATCTTTCTCGCGACCTCCACCCAAAGCTGGTCGTTTTCAGCCATCGTGCGGTAGTTGGCAGGGCAGCATGGCGCTGCTCTTGAACCGAACGCCAAACTGTTCCAACACATATATAGACAATGGTATCACGCAAAACAAACCTACAAAAAAGTTGATTTGGTGTTCAAAAAAGTTGGAATGAAAAAAAATTGTCTTATGTCCAAGACTGCCCACTACGATCTAGCGCTTGCGTTTGATGTCCAAGACTGCCCACTGCGATCTAGCGCTTGCGGTTGAGGCCCAAGACTGCCCACTGCGATCTGGCGCTTGCGGTTGATGTCCAAGACGGTTGACGTCAAAGACTGCCCACTGCGATCTAGCGCTTGCGTTTGATGTCCAAGACTGCCCACTGCGATCTAGCGCTTGCGGTTGAGGCTCAAGACTGCCCACTGCGATCTGGCGCTCGCGGTTGATGTCCAAGACTGCCCACTGCGATCTAGCGCTTGCGGTTGATGTCCAAGACTGCCCACTGCGATCTGGCACTTGCGGTTGATGTCCAAGACTGCCCACTGCGATCTGGCGCTTGCGGTTGATGTCCAAGACTGCCCACTGCGATCTGGCGCTTGCGGTTGAGGCCCGGGGCCACGGCAAAGGAGGAAAGGAAGGAGGAAAAAGACTAGACCAATTATCTTTAAAAATCTAACAACCCTCACCTGAGAGGTGGGGAAAAACAATGGACACCCTACAAAAGTGACCCTCATCTGACCATTGCTACCTTCAGGTCACTCATCTTGCTGCGAAACGCAGGTCCCAAGTGTCCGTCCCTGATTACCCTAGCCACTTTCACACCTCCACGGTGAAGCAACGTGCCTTGTTGAGGAGAGCTCACTCATGGGAGACTCAAGCCTCGCGAGCCTGGAGTTGTTGGGTGTTGAGTATTTTTGGAATTTCCATCATCAACT
The DNA here is from genome assembly GCA_964035705.1 of Porites rus. Classification (NCBI taxonomy): domain Eukaryota; kingdom Metazoa; phylum Cnidaria; class Anthozoa; order Scleractinia; family Poritidae; genus Porites; species Porites rus. The sequence goes on along the minus strand of CAXIVM010002947.1, from coordinate 2,276 downwards.
GGAATTGAAGCCACTTCATCCCCCCCAACATATGTCCTCCCCCCAACTTTCCTCAAGAGCATCACCCTGGTTGATACTTCCGGCAATCAGAATCATGAGTAAGACAAGCGTTTCCAACCACAATACTTAAACTGATCCGCGACTCAAATCCTTGAGCACCCCATGCTTTGGCTCCCTTTTTCGACCGCGCTATCGGAACATGTGTGTCATTCCACCCGCGTGTTCGCGAAGAAGCTGCGAGTGGACCTGAGCCAAAGTATCCAGTTTGGGCTCTCAATAATGGGACAGGGTATGTGGTGGGAAGCAAAGGCCGACCCTTCCACCAGCTTTTCTTTGGTGGAACAAGTCCGTTTTGCTGAAAACGTGTAGTCACTATACCTCGAGCTGCCCTTCCCATCCGCTCCGAAGTTTGTCAGGTTGTCACAGACAGGGAGGGAGGGAGGGAGGGAGGGAGGGAGGGAGGGAGCGAGAGACGAGACGAGACGCGACGCGACGCGACGAGACGCGACGCGACGCGACAAGCGAAGCGAAGCGACGAGATGAGACGCGAAGCGAAGCGAAGAGCGGAGCGGAGCAGAGCAGAGCAGAGCAGAGCAGCGGAGCGGAGAGGAGAGGAGAGGAGAGTATTAAATAAAGCAACAACACAGAGAAGCTTCACATTCGGAGGTGTTGACAGTTGAATAGTCTTCAAGAGTCAGCAATCACACTAAGTACCTGATCCGTTTAAGAGGAGGAAGGTATTCCTGACTGTCTTCTCCAGCAAAGACCCAACCAAGATCAGGCCTGGACTAAATCCAGTTCCGGAGCTTCGGCTCATCATCCGTGATTTCGCGGGCTAAAGAAACACGGTCTGTAGTCTTGAGCATCAACACAAGCTGCTTTGATGGTGGTTTTTGCTGTGTGGTTATACCAATACTCCAAAGAACCAGGAACTGAAGACACTTGTTCCTCCAATCGGATTCGATGTTGAAAGAGGTTTGAACATCCCATAATGGACTCCATCTGTTTGGGCTCAGTGTTTCAAAACAAACGCCATCCGCCCATCCCAACAAACAAAAGAGAGAGCACCTCAGAATTTGGTGGCCACATTGGTGAGGAAGCTGATGGAGCCCGCAGCACCTTTGAGAGAAAAGACCAGTGTCATATATGGTCATAGTCATAGTCATATCTTAGGATGGCATTGAGAAGAACATGAAGATCTGATTCACTTGATTCACTTCTATGTCCATGATATTTGCAGGTCATACGGAGTTTTGGAGTTGAAGACTGACCATATCACTCACTACACACTACACTCACTGCACACGGCCCCATATCTACTGCTGATGGTGAGGAGTTGTCTTTTTGTCAACAGGCCACACTTGAACCAAATGTCAAGTAACACTATCTTGCCTTGTCTTTCTGGCCCCTCAGCAACAGCTGAAGCTGCCCCAACAGCTTCGCATGGTGACATCGATCGGTCAAACAGTTGTTCAATTGGCCTAGCTGTTTGGGTAATGGATGCCGTGTGAAGCCACAATGGCCAAGGGAGATGAATGTTGGACTGGGACTGGGCACCCCATGCCTGGTCTCTCTATGCAACACGGTGTACCGGTGTCCAGGACGTCCGACCCATGACCCAACAGACCGCCGGATCCGCACCTGGATCAGGCTTCTCGACGAGCATCATGACGATCTCGTCCTTACGGGAGGCCGAGAGGCCGTTCTGCTTGGGAGAAGAGTCCCAAAACTTTGGCGGCCTTGAAGGTAATAAGGTACGGTAATATATGGCCTGTTCTGATCTGTGTATACCTAGGTCTACGGGTTTTAAAATGTAGTTTGGCGAAACTCCACTTCTTCTTGTAGTTTCGTGGAAAAGGTGCGGTTTCAAGAAAAAGGGTCGTTTCAAACCTCCATTGTGTTCAACACTCAGTTTGAGCGCCAATTTGTGCTGCTTGAGCGCTATGTCGTGGGGGTCAAAATTCTGCTTGAACATGTGTTCTCTCACCATCTGGCTGGGGTCATGGCACCTGCTAGTACAGTAGTCTATTCAGTTCATGTTCGGTGGGAAAACCAGGGTTCTTGTTTTGACCCTCTGCCATGTCAGGAACAAAACTTCAAGGTGCCGTTTCGTGTTCTTTTTGGAAGCGGTAATTTTGAATACTTATGAAGATGCAAATATGCATGATATACATATGTGTTTCTACAAATGCGTTAAACATGGTTGTTTGGTTCAATCCATCATGATCTCTTTGCCAGCCGTCTTTCCAGGCCCTCCAGTTCGGCCTCCTACCCTT
>CAXIVM010002946.1:0-19000 GCA_964035705.1 Porites rus | reverse complement strand
TTGTCTACATCCATTGGGCTCAATTGTAGTTCACATTCAAGGTCATGGTTTTTCTTTTCTTCTTCTCCCTGACTCCCTGGCCTCTACCTCCTTTTCCTGGGGAGTAGGGGTAATCTCTTCTATGGCCTTCTGCGCTCCTTTCTTTCTTTGTTCTCTGTTCGCAGGCTTCTTGTATCCTGGTGCAAAGTATCCTGGCGCAAAGAATCCAATATCCTCTGGCGGCGCTGGCTCTTAGCTGAAGTTTGTGGTTGAAGGAGTGATTGCATCATCATCAAAGAACTGCTCATCAAGTTCCTCCTTTTTCATGACGCTTTCACGACTGCGGGGTTCACAAACCTTGAAACCAATAAGCTTCCAACTAGCAGTCCATGCTCATTGAACCTCCAACCTGATTCTTTTTCTAAAGCTTCAGGTACTTGCACCTCCGATCAAGTGAATTACTCGAATTCCGTGGTCTTCTAGCTCATCGTTCTTCTCTCGCAATTCAAAGATGATCGGCGCACTGTTCTCATTTCTCCTCACCACTGGTTTGGTCTCTGCTGAGCTACCTTGTTGGCTCACATTGGCATGCTGTTGGCCAACTGTATGAGTTGCCACTGATTCTCATCCTGAAGATGAACGGGCTTGATCACTGGCTACCTGTCGAATATTGTTCCTCCAACCGTCTTTAGCTAGATGTCCCGGTTTCCCACAAGTGAACATGATGGTCATTCTTGCCCTTCTTACCTTTTCCTTTGGCATCTTGGACTCGATCAACATCCATTGGCGTAGGCCCTTGATTGTCTGTACTGCTACTTGCCACCGTGGACGTAGCCCGCTTCTGCTGAGAGCAATCCCATTGCAACGCCAATTGTCAACTTCAAGTATGATTTGAGTTGCCCACCCACACATCTCAAAAAGAATAGCAGACTTCAACTCTTCCTGACTTGTATGGTCCCTGACTTGACCGTCTCGTCAAATACTTCTTCAAGCTTCAAGAGTTGAGGTCGTAATGCACTGTTCATTGAAACGCTGGCCATGTAGTGGCTGCCCCCAAGAGTGCTAAGCCTCTGGCCTTCAAAGTTGGTTTCAAAGCTTTTTCAAACTCCTCCAGCATCAAGTCCATTGGAGTCTTCCACAGCTTTCACCAATTGGAGCGCCCTGCCTCTCATCGAAGAAGCTAACAATCCATAACGCTTGATGCACTGGTCTTCTCTGCTTCAGTTGCCAAGTCCATATCAAACTTGTCATTTGGCTTCTCGTGAATTTCCATGACCACCCTCTGAATGCCTTAATCTCTTCTTCTTGTGACTTATGGTCAAAGATATTGGGCTTTGCTATCACTTTTGACCAACCTGTTGTTGATGACTTCTTGTCTTCGACTGGTTTCTTAACTGCCTCAGCTGCTGATATTGTTGCCAGCGTACTCTGCGCTATAGTTTGAAGGATTTCTCTGAACGCCTCCATCTTCTCTTTGTACTAGTGTCTCTTTGACACAATGTGCTGGGCACAGAGTGTTGCTAACAACTAGTTTCACCCGTCCAGCTGTTTGGGTTCCAAAGGCCCCAAATCTATGGCTCGAAATCGCACCCGGGATCCCAGTGACCTAGGGGCTTTTCTCTGGAGCTCAAAGGGGGGTGCCCTTGCTCCGCTACCATACAGACTTTTTGACACTCAAAAGGGCTGCGCAGTATTGTCACGCATTCTAGAATATGCTTGTAACGCTATATGCATGAGGTCTATCTCTATGGAATATAGCTCGGCTAATGAAAGGCAATCAAACCCCTCTCCACCTTTCAAAAATCTATGCTTCAATATATTTTCCTGCTTGCGTCATACACATCAGCTGTCTGCAGTTGTGTAGTTTATGATGGTAGCATATGCATCAGCTGGTTGCGAGTGTATAATTTATTGCACAAATGCCTGCAAATTAGTACAACTTGGACAACCTGAAAGATGTACAACTGCAAGGGGATCGATACAATATATCAAACAATGCTTAATGCTTGCAAACAACTTGTAAGAGTCCAATAGATACTGACTCTATTTTGTTCATCCATTTCACACTGCGTTCATCTCTAAATCTTGTCTCGATCATGCGGCTGTAAAGTCTATTGCGCATAGTCACTCTATTCTTCGACCGAATTGAAAAAGTACAATTTCAAGGGATCGAAAAACAGATCCAACATTGCTTACAGCACGCCCGCAGGACATAACAAAACAATGGATCAAAGGGTCCGAGCATCGAGCGATCGTAGATACTTCTTTTACCCTCCCTGAAGGCCAATGGCGACAGCGGTTTCCATCGCGAAGCGATATCCCCTAAAGTCATTTGGTTAAAACGAACCAAATTCAAAAACAAATGCTTCGGTCAGGCCCTATCAGTCGCATCCCAGGGTGTCCCCACGGTCTCCAGACTAGAATGTCGCTCTCTTGGCTCGCTTTAGACACACCACTGGAGGACTCTTGTGACACCAACTGGCGGAATTCACGCTTAGTGGCTTTCAACTAAACTAAAGCAATACAGCCAACAGAGAAACGTCGCAGAAGAGAAACTTCAAGGGGGCAAACAGAAACACAACACAAGGCGCAAGTATACGCCCACATAAGACAGATCACAACTCAAACCGACCTGCTGACCAAAGAGTTGTCATCTTGGTCGGCGTTCTCTGTCTACACCGCTTGTTACAAGTGACCAACTTTTTGCGTTGGCCATTTCACGCATGAACCTCCCTATGTCTAGTGGGCCTGGTCGTCAGTCATATGCGCGTGCGTGCGCATGTGACATGGCGTTGCATGTTCTCACGTTACAAGTCTCAGTCCTGCAAGTGCTTAATGAAGCTGCTGTGGCTCATGGCTTTGCGAAGCTCGCCAAGCGGTTCTGCCTCCAAAGAAAAGATGAAAACGTGAAAACAACTGGGTCAAGGCACAAACACGAAGAATCACCCCATCTCCCCAGCAGCAAATCATCAGGCACAAGACCATGCGCCTACAAGCAACACACAACGTTTATATTCGCGCCCGAAACAAACTTTAAGAATCAGCTCGGCTCAATCCTAAAGTTTTCGGCCCGCAGACGGACGGGCGCAGTTAGTGTACACCTTTTGCCCTGCAAGCCTTGATTAGCACAACAGTGTTGAAGGCTTGGCGCACGATTGATGGCGCAAGAAAGACAATCTTCATTAACCAATGCGCCTTTCTTGTGGGCCCATGTTGTGCCCAACTACCACTCACACTGCCTGACGTCTGAGAAAGCGGTGAATCTTTGAGGCGCGCTGCGCCCCATCAGATACTTGGCGCCGGGAATGAAAGCTCTCAGAACAGTTTCACTCCGAAGGTCTCCCTCACTTGCTGCCCATCTAGCGATGTTGAGACTCGGCTTTTTAGGACTCGGCCTTGGGGCTTCAAGTCATGGGTTCATGGCAACTTGGCAGACTGCGAGAATTCACAAATTGTCCTCGGCCAGAGTGTTTCTGGCACATATATATATATATATATAGGCCGAGTCTGCCACCAGCAAAGCCTTCTAGAAGGACGCTGGTGTAGTGGCTTTCGCAAGCCTTATATCTCAACGCTAACGCTCAAAACTGCAGCGACGCTGGCAGCGATGATCTGCAGCAACGCGGGGCTCCAGCTGAGCGGAGATAACCCTGCTTGCGCCCTTGAAGGTTCGAAAGAGGTTCCTTCATGAACGACCGGAGCAAGCCTATGTGGCCTACATGCGCGGTAAGTCAACTGGAGCACCGTCTAGCAAGAGGAACATAGCCGGCAGGAATGGTCAGCAGGAATCAACACGCAGCGCTCCTGTTCGACGAAGTTGACAGCCAATCAGCGCGAGGGCCTATCCGACTACTGAACAACCTTCTCTACTGGCTTCCGGCCTCTTGCTTGTCCTCAGCCTGTGGACGCTGCCCTGTCTTCTTAGCGCGCGTGGTGCATCATTTTCGTTTTCTACCATTACGCATTCTGTTTTCGCTGGCTCTGTTTGAGCGGTGAAGGTGGCCCAACACATGGCGATGGAGAACCTGGTAGAAGCGTTTACATTGTTAAGTGCAATGCATTTTGAATCTGGACGCTTTCTAAGGGTCAGGGCGTTGTAACTATTGCTCGAATCGCGTGAGCCTTGTTGGCATAGTTTATCAAGATCTCTGCGCCAGTTCAACCCTAGATCGGTGGCCGCCGCATCGTTCTTCTCAATTGTTGCTAGTGCTGCTTTCGGCCAGAGCTGCCGAGCTGCTGTCAAGAACTATTGTGGAACCACCTCAAAAACTTGCAGAGTTGGGGGCTTAGCGGGGGAGGCAGTGGACCACCGGGACAAAGCATTACACCCAGAAAGGCAATAAGAAGAGAGCGCACCGTCTATTGATGGGAAGGACCCGGTCGAGGAGAGGTTGACATTGGTGGGGAGATTTGGATGAACTACGACTGCATTGTAAGGCGATTGACTTCGAGGTGGATCTGGAGGAGAAGAGACTGCAAGAAAAATTTCTCAGGCGGAGCGCTGAGGAAGACTGGTCGATGCCCGGGAGTCGGCCGTGGGGAGTCAAGGATGCTACTAGTAACAAGTGCATCGCTTCTAGTAACAAGTCCCTTATTAGAAGTAACAAGAAGCTAGTAGTAACCAAAAGAATCTAATTAGAATTGCGCTTACTAGCAAAGGAATCTACTAGGACCTTTTCGCGCGCGCGCGCGCGGGAGGGGGCAGGAAGCTACTAGTGAGGACGCTACTAGGGGCTCCTGGCGTCGCTACTAGGGGCTTCCCGGGAGTCGGCCGACGTTCTACGCAAGTCTCACGGGGCCTACCACCGTCGTGGGCGAGGATCAGGCTTGCGGTTGATCCCAAAGATGAAGGGGGGCCCTCTCCATTTTTCTGAACACTCTGGAGTTCTTCCGGGCGTCAGCATAGAGTTCCAAACACAAAAAGGAGAGGGAGGAATGAACGAACCACAGAAACCACTAAGTCGGCCAAAGTTGAAGTCGGTCAAGGCGCTAGCGTGTTTGAAAGGGTGTACCTTGATTCCCTTCAAGGCTGTCAATCGTTTGAAGCGGGAGCTGGATTGGCAGGCGCACTTGTGTAAATTCCCTGCCATTCGGGAGGTCAGGAAAACGACTAACTCGAGCAACATAACCATAACTCTCCAAAACTTGTCGGCGCACTTTTCAACAAAGCTCCTGGTGTACCGTTCAAGAATTCCTCAAAGTGCCCTGCGCACTCTCCAAGCACAGCGGGCATATTCTCCAAAAGAACCGAAAATATCACCACAATCGCTCGAGAAACCGCCCAAGACACGACGGAAACATCGAAGGCAAGCAAGGGCGCGTATACTGTCCGATTTGGATTGATACGCTGCAGCATGCCGCTCAACACCCTGCGCCAATCCTCCCCCACCGCGGCAGCCAGAAGTGGCAAAGCTGACAGGGCTTGGCGGAGGCGTAGAGCGGTGCGGACGGCGGCCTGCAGGATTGCAATGTGACGCACCAACGCTCTAGCGCTGTGTGAGACACCCTAATTATATCTTGGTCCATCTGTGCAACAGCTAGACATTGACCCCGGGCTTTTCCAAAGAAACGAAAAGCCAAAGACACTCTTGAGCCACAGACACCTCACTTCACAGGTTTCCTTGCGTCACTCTCACAGTCAGCGTCTCCTTGTACCACTGAATCCCCCGCTGCCGCGGTTCGGCAGAGAGGCGCGCAAGCAACAAATCGAGGTCTCCAACACCAGGAAGCCTAACAAGATAAGAAGAGCGAGCGAGGCGACACGAAATACATGAAAGGCCTTGTTATGTCTTGGATGTCAGGCTGAGGAGAAAACAATTGCTGGACACGATCCAGGAGCCGATCTTCCAGCAAAGCCTCCCCATCAGGAAGGCTTAGACACGCTCCGTTTTTAACTGGCTGGAAAGAACACATGAAAACCCGCACACGTTGTCAAATCTGGTTTTCTGATAATACCTCGAAATCTCGAACTCTACAGATTTCCAATACACGAATCACTTTGGGCGCCTCAACTCCTGACTGTCGCTGTTGAATCTCCGAGAGATTGGCAGATGGTTGCAGCAAGGACTGTCTCAACCGAAGCTTGCCCTGGCTTGTATCCGAAAAAGCTGGCTGGCATCAGTTTTAACTACAGAAGTTCCAACACCTACCGTTTGAGACCGTCAAGGAAGAAGTTTCAAAACAGCGGCTCAGAAAGAGTCTTGTTGAACTACACGACGGATGGCTCGAGAGCATTTATGCAGGTGTAGAATTACTCTGGCAAAAGGCACGTTTGCGCGATGATGAAATTGCACAGCAAAGAGAGGTGGGAGACGGTGAAAGAGAAAGTGAGGTAGGGTCAGAAGAGGATAGATGAAGAGGCACGTTTAGCTCTTGCCCCGAAGAAATCTTACAATCGATCTTTTTACACAAGTTTACGCACAGCTTCAACAATAGTATGTGACTTCAGGCCCTGCCCCGAAGAAATCTTACAATCTGTACGCGAGCAGCGCAGGTTTTTGGATTGAGGCGGTGTACCACAGAGAATGATGCAAGAATGTAGCACTAAGCCTCGCGAGCACCGCCAATCATCCCGCTCTCCAGCGACACGCCGCCTTTACGCCAGCACGTTTTCCCTCATGTTTTTCCTCCTGTTGCTTCCCCAAACAGTGTGGTAACACTAGGGGTCCTTACGGTAGACTTTTCGTGAGACCGGAGCGGTTGTACGTCGATGCGCATGTTTCGTGGCAGGCACAGTATACTTTGGACGCGGCGGTGGTCTTGGGCGCTCTCTGATTTCGTGGCAGGCGCAGTGAATCGTGACTTTAAACGACACGTAGTTCGCGTCAGAAATCGGAGGACGTCTCGGGCGAGAGCTGCGTTTTGGCGTCTTGACGTTGTCTTTGGAAGTGCTCTTGCTGCGGGTCGCCATGGCAGGACTGCGCCATGTGAATCTTGACGCGCAGGTTGCGCGGCAAGCGTACTTTGTGCACCTTGAAGAGCAGACTTCGTGGTGGGCGCAGTGTTTGTGAAGTGAACCTTGAAGCGCAGCTTACGTGGCAGGCGCAGTACTTTGTGGACCTTGAACGCTGATTGATCCGAGAGAGGGGCAGCAAATGTGCTCGCATACGCGCGCACAGGACAGATCTCCGGGAAACACAAACATACGTTACCTGAACGACCCCTCCCTCCACCCAGGTTGCAGGCTTTACCTAAGGGCGCGACTCCTTGAGCAATAAATGACAAGGACCTGCGCAAGTAAACCACGCCAAAGAAGCCACCCAACTCGTCCGCTTATGCTACATTCACAGGGCTATTCGTTCAAACATATACGACGCGAAAAACGCGCGCTGCTCACAGTTTTGAACCTAAGCGCCCTGCTGTGGGTGGTTCGAAGTGTGACAAGACCATCTCAACGCAATTATGGAAACGAAGAGTCCAAATTGGTGGAAGGCTCAGCGCCAGCAGCTGGGTAGCACCTAGTCACAGTCTTCGAGTTCGTTCATCAGCTTTCTCGGTGCTATCCACCACCCAGACCCAAACACCGATGGTCGCTTGGGCGATGAGGCATCTTCAACCTGCTTGTTGGCGTCAATCGTGTTTCTGTACAGTCACTCAACACTCAGCGTTAACTACATCTTGCGCGAAGCTTCTTCTGTCGGTCAACCTCATCCACCAGGGGCTTAAGGTCCAACGAACTCTTGGTATGACACGCGACCCTTCTCGTTGGGCGCGCGGTATTTTTCTGGGCGCGAAACGGGCAGGGCAGGTCAGTGTCACAGGCGCGCGTCCACTGCTTTCCAGGCAACTTTGGACACGTAGGTTGAAGGAACTGCAGTGAAATCTAACTACACTACAACATACACCTTGAAGCTCTCACGCAGGACCGCAGGTTCCAAGCAGCGTGCTCCCCACACGCTCGCATCAAACGCAAGTCCCACCATGGCTCTCCGCGCCGCAGAGTTTCGCTCTTTGTTTTCTCGCAAAGGGCCCGTCGCCTTCAACCCTCTGCAGCGTTCCTTACCACGCCCATGCCCGCAGCCTCCAACTCGTTTAACATAGTTCCCTTCAGGGTGGGGCACCACCCACAGTGGGTACAGTGAGGCAGCGCAGGCACATGAGCCAGTCTACCCTTGTCAAGTTCTGAGCGCTCTCCAAAATACGGTTTGGGATACGACATCGCCTTTCGGACATCAAGTTCTGAGCCAGCCGGTGTCACGCTGGCTTTGTCTAACTTGCGCGTGGCGGGGCGAGTCAGGGCACCACTTGATACTGCGAGGAACCGCCTTAAATGCACACCTAGAGAAAAGAACACAACACCCTGGCGTTCCCACTTCTCTGCCCAATGTTACAATGCGATGAGGCCTGCAAATGAGGCGTGCGAAATTCGAAATACAAAGAATCCAAACAACTTGCGTCCCAAGCAATGAACAGCAATTAACCAACCAGTTCATACGCAGCCAAAGCATGCTCGCGTCTCACTCCCGCAAGCTCACCCTGCAAAACTGCGATCACGTGACAGTAGTTGTTATCTGTTTTGCGAACACGCATTCTTGCGGAGCGTGGCTGTGTCTTCTTTGCGCAGCTTGCCTATCACCGTACGTCAAGATCTTCTTTGACAACACGTTGCCTTGACCTCCTGTACCTTGGCTCAAATGACTCTCGCAATTATTCTGTCGTACGCCTCCTCCTGAACTCCAATCCAGGTAGCGCGCCAACCACACAGCGCAAACATGACTGCCATTCTGTTGGTCTGGTCAGCGGGGCAGCGCTTTGCGCGCGTTGAGACACGAGCGACAAGTGGTGCATCTTGGACCCTGAGCAGTCCTTGTAAACCAGCAAAGCTTGTTCTGAAGTGTTACGTCTTCATGACCACGAAGGCAGCGGGATCAGCCAGAACGCATCAACGATGTCAGTAATGTAACAAGTCCTTATGTCCTTCAGAAAAAGTGAAACGGCACGGGGCAAAGCATTCTTGCGCGTCCTTGCTGGCTCAGGCATTCCTTCGTTGCAGCCACGACCACAAAGCCGACGTGCCCATATGACAGTTGCACAGTAGTCTGCATCCTCCGTTCTATCGACATGCGTTCATCTAAGCAATCCACCTGAGCTCAGAAGCGCGCCGAAAACTTGAAGGGCCTGGGCCACGGACCTGTGAAAGGAATGAAGTTGACAGCAAACTGCGACGGCAACAGCCTCGAAACATTTGCGCGCAAGCGATCCGAAAAACATCAGTGACAGCAGGCTGCTGCGCAACCTGCAAGTTGAGGAGCAGTTGTGGAGGAACACCAGAAGCCAGAAGATGTCCACATTCCAACAGTGGCTTCAGCGTGTTTCTGCTCAAGAAGCGCTGCTGTTGCTCCGCGCCCGAAGTGACCAACCCTTCAGCCGTGTCCTGGCCCTCATGCATCCTGGTGGAGATGGGGCCTCTCGCCGCCTTTGCCCTTCTTTCCACCAGTCTTCTTTCCTTTTCCTGTCGCCACCCGCCTTAAAAAACCATGCTCAGGCATCTCTGCGCGCAGAAACGTACTTCCAGCCCCCTCATTGTTGAATCTTCGCGTCCTACTGTTCCCACGCACCCTCTGATCTCCTGTTGCTCTCGAGGGCGCCCTCCTTGAAGCGATGACTTCCGAGGAGCTTGCAATCACGCCGGTTCATTGACTGCCGCGCGCAAGAAGTCTAGTCTAGTCACATGCCCCCACACGTAGCACCTCAACGTCGTCGATTTGCAGCGTTTGCGAAATGACCCTGCCAAGCTTCACCTGTCTCGCGATAGCTGATGGCAACGATCCTGACGAGTCTGCCATTGAACCGTTGAATTGATCACCGCCGCCTGTCTCTGCAGACATGTCCCACAAGCTTTGCTTCTGCAAGTGTTGGTGACCTTGGTTTCTGCGCTGCAGAACTCCATCCTCTGATTGCTGAGCAAAGCTGTCAGTGATCCTGATAACGTCTTGTCATCTGGCATCCAGGCCTGCAAAAGTGATTACGACTTTCAAGTTCAAGACCATCATCCTATATACTTCTCTCGTCCTTTGTGAGATGCACTCATGGTCACTTCGAAGCACTTGATACATTCAACCGTCCGGTGGCACCTGCTGCAACAATATGAAACGCAAAGGAATCCAAGGCAGGGCAGCGATGAGGATCTTGATGACATGGCTCGCACTCACCCGGCCCGCATGTAACCACCCACCCCTTGTTGTCTGAAACGCCTGTTGGCGTCAAGCGCATGCCCCTCCCACCCTGGCCACAATGCCACCGGCGGGAAGGCAATGTAACAAGGTGGGCGCAGCTCCTTGAGCCAGAATGACAAGGAGCAGCACAATCAACACCCACCCCAAAGCCACCCAACACCTCTACTTTTGTTACATTCACAGCAGGCTGTTCCTTCAGGCAAAAGACCCCCACAGCAAAACGAATAAAAACTGGCTTCATCGAGCTTCATCAAAGCTTCTCTCCTGCGGAGTGCGACAGCTGAAGAGGCTCATGAGAGAACGTCGAGATGAAGAGACTAGCTCGAGAAGGCGAGCTGTGGAACTGTCGACCACACAAATGTCCCCTGCAACCTCGGACTTGGCAAAGCGCAACAAGCAGGACCTGTTCCTCTTGTTGGTTTCAGAAACGTCTTCCACGGATCTGCATTTCTTTACAATAAAGAAGAATGAAAGTCTTGTGAAAGCTGGAAAGTGCAAAACAGCTGGAAGCGGCACGCTTCTTTTCACAGTCCAAGATCGCGGTGCGTGCGATCAGCCATGGGCACCAAGTCGCGCGCGAAGCGCAAATACTCAAGGGGCCCGCTGAGGGACCATTAGGGCCACATTGGCCGAAGTGCAAAAAAGAGAGTCGACATCTGTGGAGGAAATCGCAGTGAGGGGTCTGTCAATCCAGTCAGGTCCAATGCGCACAATTTCACACTGGTGTTTTTCTTTTTCTCCACAAGTGTGACATGGGGGTGGATCAACCACTCCTGGAAGGTCAGACAGAGCTGCTTGTCCTTCTTCGTGAGCCCGTCAGCCCACATTACGTGGGTCGGAACCCAGCGGCAGCTGTCCTCATCGATGTAGTCCTGGATGGACCTGATTGAGATCATGGTCCGCTTCTCTGTCGTGGACGGGTTTGATGCCACGACGGCAGCGTACAGGGACTTGCAGTCCGTGCACTGCATCTGCCGTAGGGCTCGACCGCAATCTCGTGCTTGGTCGCGGGCGCCACCATACAGGAGCTCAGTCAAGAAGTGGTTACAGTATGTGCTCCTGTCCACTGTCTCGTCCATGGCATTTGCCTCCGACGCTAACGTCGACCGCGCGACTCGTGGTGAACGGGCCGACTTCCAGTCCAAAAATGGACACGTAGCACTTTTTCTCCATGCTGCCAGGGGGAGCGAAGAGAACCAAGCTTCCCATCTGGCTCTTGGCGCCAGGGGCGTTCGCCCGTGAGCTATCTCCGTAGCCAATCAGCATGGCTGCTTTGACGAATGGGACTGGACGGAAGGTCAAGCCCAATGACGGAGTCATCTTGGCCAAATGGATGTACCTCGTACAGGTCACGGAGATCTGCGGGCGTGGTCTCGCGCCCACGGTTGGCAAGGCTCACAGCGGCGCATAGATCAGGGCGCGTCTGTCCTCCGAGTCATTGGAGCGAACCGGACATTGACCAGAAGTCCTTGACCTCGCTCTCATTGAGGGAGGTGGCATTGAGGCGACCATGCTGGAGCTTCCCTTCCGACATCTCGTCGATGAAGCTTTCTTGAGTCACCTGAATGGTGGTATGGTTGGCGATCTTCTTCAAACGGATCTCCTTGCCGCGGAAGACCAGGTGGTTATCTTCTTTCAGAAGGGTGGTGAACCCCAAGTGAACATACCTTCCAACTCCTTCAGGGGTAGTCCTCGCGGAAGGTCACCAGGAAGTCATCCACATGGATGATCATCACCACCAGCAGGAAGCCTTTGTCATCTCGCTTGACCATCACGCAGCGGTCATATCGGGAGTGAAGCCGCAAGCCGTGGCGGTCTTGACGACATTGTTCCACCATGTTCGAGGGGTCACTAGCAAAACCATACAGGTTTCCAACCACTTCATAGAGCTCCCAGGTGAACGTCTGGGCGAGTTGTTGGACTCCATCTCGTGGCGGCCGCATGTACATGGGCATCTCGTGTCTCTCTGGAACACCTTGCAAAAAGGCGGTTAATTGCGACATCGCCGCGCCAGAGGCTCCACTTCAGTCCGGTCAATTCGACCAGGCCGGACAGGGTTGACGATGCGATCTGGAGAAGGACCATCTCTGCCAGCTTGCTCGGAATTGGGCTACTGCGGTTGAGCACCATCAAGTCAGGGTCCAAGCAGCCCAAAATCACTGTGCCTTGATCTCTGGGCCAGCTCCACGATTCTTGTCGCGGTAAGCATTTCTTGTCGCGGTAAGTGTTTCTTGAAGGCACTATTCGCTTCCGCAGTGAAGGTGTGGCCTTGATCTTGGGAATCTGGTCCACAGGCACTGGGACGATGCAGCCCCATGACATCCAACTGTTGTACTCCTTCTGGTTTGCCGCGATGTAGAGCGCCAGCACTTCATCAGGGCCGTTGACAATGGTGCGCCAAGGAATTTCACGGTCCAAGGCCTTGCGCTCTTGACGACTGAGCTTGGACATGGAAGGCTCTTGACCATTCTCGCTGTCATCACAGGAGGAGTCACTTACTTCGGCATCTTCTGCCTTGGCTGCTATGGTCTTGTAGACCTTGCTGAGGGAGGGCAGTAGTGTCTTGGCGTTGCCGTCCCAGCCACACTCTGATGACCGTCAGGCCAGGGTTGTAGTAGGGCTCAACTGCACAGTCGCTCACGATGAAGGTGAAGCGTTTCTTTGGAATGCGACGGGTCACCAGTGACACTGAGTCAGCTGCTGCTGCCGAGTGGTTTGCGTCTGCTGCTGCCGTGTGTGTTGCTGATGCTGGTCCGGCTGCAGTAGACATGGCAGGTTCACCTGTGCCGTTGTTTGGCGGAGGTGGTAATGCCTGTTGTGGCGGTTGGGCTAGATGAGGTTGGTGGCGTCTCATGTAGTCCAGGATGTCTTGCTGTGCCGTTGTTTGGTGCTGCAAGTGCTGCCGTGCATTTGCTTCAGCTTGTGGGAAGGGAACCAGGTCGTGCCGCGACGGCGGTTCTGTTCTGGGTCTTGCGTTTCTCTCGCGCGGTTCGCCGCTGCCGTTTCAAAGTGCTGGTGGAAATGCTGCCTGATGTTTTGTGTGTACGTTGGTGAGTACACTGCCGGCGGTTGCGCTTGTTGCTCAAGCTGTCGAGATGGTACTGGAAGAGGTGCCAGCGCCGAAGGTTGGGGAATTCCAAGCAGTAGTGGAACAGGTTCGGGCGCATCGTCCATCATTGATGGCTCATATTCTGCCACTTCAGCTGCGACATCAGGATCCATTGGCTCGTCTTCAAAAGGGCCTGGACCACGTCGGCGAGGTTGCATTCAGCGTTCTTGAGGTTTTTGACGTCGTCCAGGCTGGGTGTCATGACTTGAGGCCATATATGCTGGACGAAGCTGTTCATAGGAGACTTGAACGGTTGCGCCTCTTTTGAAGCCATGCGCTCTTGCCATCGGAGTCGTGCGTGATGAGCCTTCCAAGGACATATCCTCCTCGCTTCTTGCCTGCTGACTTCTTCGACCATCGCCAGTAGGCTGACAGAGAGCCTGGCAAAATGCTCTGCGACTCTTCCTTGTTGGGCGTTGTCTTACGGAGGAGTGCTCTTCTGATCACTTGCGAAGCTCGCATCTCATTGATGACCCTCAAGGCCTGGGATCTCAACTCCTCGGCTAGGAGCTGGTTGTCTGACACTGCCAGTGCTCTGTCATCGCTGAAGAGGTCACCAGGAAAGCGGGGCGCCCGACCGGACTGCTTGGTAGGGACTGCGTCCTCTTGTTGCCGTAGTAGAATTGAGGCTCTGACAACTCTGAACTGCAGCAGTCAAAAGCCAGTCCATCTCCTGGTGGGGCCGCATTCTCATCGACCAGCTTCTCAACCACTGTCCGCAGCAAGGCATTGCGCCGTTCTACAGTGCCAATCCTCCAGTGTGCTTCAGGTGGGATGGTGGGCACATGAACTCCATTCTCTTCCAGGGTGGATCGGAATGATCCTTCAAAAGCTCCATCGGCGTCAACTTCACAGACCAGGGGATAGCCGTATGGAGATAGCCAAGCTCTGCGGAAGCAGTCCAGAACGTGTTCGCTGCTGCAGCTGAGAAGTCGTACTGCTTGTTGGAAAGTGGTGGCCAAATCAACCATCTCGAGCACCGGATGATTGCATCCAGAGAGATCCCGGATGTACACGATGTCCAGTTGGACTCTCTCGCCAAATTGCCCCATGAAGTTGGGCACTGTTGCCGGTCTTGGTGCTGCTGGCCGCTTGGTTCGTTGACAGCTCCCACAAACCATCTTCTCGAGGGCGGTGAGAACCATGCCATTGATGGAGCCATGGGCGGCGAGCAGTCTTGTCAACTCCTGCTTGCTAGCGTGGCCCATGTTGAGGTGGAGCCGCGCCACTGAGGCTTTGACTGCAGCAGGAAGGGTCTTTGGCGCATCCGGAAAGGTGATGTCAGTCCGAAGGCCAGGAACAGGTACGTTGATGTTCTGGTCCTCGGCATTGTCTTGGTGGTGGTCGGCAGCGGCTGCTGCAGGGTGCTTCTCATCATCTTCTGCCACGCCATAGAAGAACACTGCTGCTGCAACTGCCTTTTGAAATCTCATTCGAGGGAAGCGAAGTAGTGCAAGATCTTCGCTCTCCAAGGTGATGCACTCATCGTTGTGCAAGAGAGCTGATCCTCGATGAGTGTAGGGCACATCTTGAGGCATCCGACGGGTGATGGGCAGTGAACCAACTTGCACCGTGTCAACTCCCAGGGAACCAACTCCTTCACACGCTCACAGATCTCTTGCCCGGGCTGGATGTTGAGCGATTTCACTGTGCCGCCGGAGAACATGTTTCTGACATCATTGAGGATCCGGCGCCAGCGGTCATGGTCTTCCACTGGTGCTTCATCAAATCGCTGTCGGCTCCATCGCTGAGCCTTCTTCTTGAGCACCTTGAGGATGGTCCGGACGAGTTCATCCGGGTAGACTTGGGAGTTCGTGACATGAACTCCCTCCAGTGGCCTGCAGACTTGACGTTCTTGAGGCGATAGGCGGCGATGTAGTGCCTGAGCCAGTTCAGTGTCATTCACCATGAACTTGTAGGTCTTGATGATCGGGCAGTTGTCCCGGTCAGTGGCTCCAAAGACGCCTCCGTCGCAGAGAACCGTGGTCACTCCACACAGACGAGCGAGTCGTTGGACAGCTTCTTCAGTCCAGATTCTGCTCTTGTCTGGGTTCTCCATCATGAACAGGCGGTCTTCGTTCACCTGAGTTTCACATTGCTTGCAAGTCCACTCCAGGAGAGGCCTCTGCTCAGCACGAAGTTCCTCGAGAACCCGTTCTCATTCATGATGCTGTAGAGCGCGCATGGGAAGCCGGCCAGCAAGAGATAGGGCCGGAACCGCTGAATGGCATGCTCCACAAGCTTCTTGGTCTTGGGGTCCTGGAGGTCCTTGCCGTCGTTCTTGTCAAATAGTTCCAAAGCGTTCACGCCGAAGGATTTGGCCATCTTTTTCGCTTTGGCTTCACCGGCAAAGAGCTCCAGGATGTCGAGCACGTAGGGCTTGTGTCGTTCAGGTGGGAGAGCATTCAAGGTCATCACCTCATTGGTCCATATGCCGGAGAGCTTAATTCACGTCACCAATCAATCGCTTTCGCTTCCCGGCGGCCAACTGTAGACGCTCTCCACCTCCTCGAACTCCTGCAGGATGTCGAAGTCGTGGTCCTGCATCTCTGCTGCCGTCTTGCCATGGCCTGCGGCCGAAGATGTCAGAGAAGGAGGACGAGATCTGCTCATAGAAGTCTTGTTCTGTCTCAAGGCCATTGACGAAGCTGCCACCATTGTTGCTGCCATTGTTGCGGCCATCGAACCCTGGCTCTGCCTGGCGGGGAAGCCTTGGCCACATGCATCGGAAGAGGTGCTGGATCCCGGCGCGGCCAAGTGTGGTTGCACTTCCCCTTGGTAGCCCGGTGGCTTGATTGAACCATCCGCCACCGTCAAGAAACAAGGCAGAGGCAGTGACAATTTGGAGGATCATGACCCATGCTGCCTCCAAGCGGTGTCGTCCCACCGCCAACGGGCCATGCACTTGGCGCACGTCGCGAATGACCCGCGTCGATTGCCGTGGCGCTTGAACTCCGGATGGCTGCATTCTGCTTGAGCTCGGGCCGTGTAGATCTCGGTTGCACTGCTTGACGACGCTGCTGCGGTCTTCTTGGGTCGCGCCGCACCTGAGGGCCCGGCTTTGGCCTTGCTCTTTTTGCCCTTTGTGTCCTTCTTCCTCGAGTCGTCCGTCACGTTGTCCTGGTCGTCCATGAGGTACTTGTATAGTCCTTGGTGTTCACGACCCCCAGTCAAGAGGCGCGATGCAAGAGCACCACAGCCTGCCGTGCCTGGCGGTGTAGATGTCGACATAGTTGCTTCCAGCGCTGTCCCACGATCGGGTCGTAGACCTCGAGGGTGGCCATCACAAGGAGGTTCGACAGGCGCGGATGCATCTGGATTCGTGAACCCTTGCTCAAACAGCTTGCCCCAAACAGCCAAACGATGTGGACTCTGAGGAAAATCACAAATGCTCACTGCGAGGTGCCCCCCGAGCCTTCGTAGTGGAACTGTAGTCCCCATTGCAGTGCGGTGAAGGTCGCTTGGCCTGAGTTGAGGTCGATCACAGTGCCCAATTGGTTGAGCAAGGAGAGGCTACATAGGAAGGGGACGTCGACGTCGTTCAAAATGTTGGCACCAAGGATCAAACACTGGCGGCTAATCGGGGCTGGGATCCATGCCTTTGTCGTTGATGTTCTTGGTGAGCCTGAGCCGAATTGGAACCGTTCACTGCTAGACTCTTGGTAGATCTTCAACCGGAACTGGTGGAGGTGGTTGGTGTGGGCTTCAAACCATGCTGAACCGCAACACGACCTCTGGCATGCTGTATCCATGATCATGTACCCCACCGTGTCCGAGGAGGAGGTTGAAAAACAAAGGTGAGGAGGTAGTGAACAAACCATCATAGCAAAGTGTGCATGAGGAGGGTCACCGTCGGGATGTACTCAACGGAGGTGTCATAGCCCGAACTCAGATGCACGGTCATGACCTTTTTGGTCTCGCCAGAGCTTCCATCGCGGCCCTTTTGGCCTTTGCCCTTCCCTTTAGGGAATGCGCTGGAGGTGGAAGTCGATGATGTGGCCACCCATTCTGGGTCGTTCGCCCAGCGCCCCTTCTCTCCACAAGCTGCGCACACACTGTTCTTCTTGCGTTCATCCAATGAGCGCTTGGGTTGCCCAGAGTATTTCCGGCCTTGGGTCATGTTGGCCAGTTTCCGGGCTGTGACTGTCAGTCAGCACTGTGGCCAGCTCAGAGAACTCATCAGCATCATCTGGTTCTTGCGGTTCTTCACCATCGTGCTCATCTAGAGCCTCCTCAGGAGGGTCGGCAAACTCATCGCCCTCATCGATGGTCTGGAGATCGCCATCTTGAGGATCATTGCATTCATCATTGACTGCCTCAGTGTCTGGGGCCTCACCCTTGGTCTGAAAGGGTGCAGTCGTCTCTCCACGTCCTGAAACGGCAGGAGCAGGCTTATGTTCGGGGTATTGCAGCATGAGAGCTGATCGGACTTGCTCGAAATCCAGGGATTGCGGGCACGGTCCAACAAGCGAGATCCTCTGGACTCGGAGTCATGGGTCAGGCTGATGTCAACCCCAATGGCCTTCAGCGAAGACTCGACTCGACCCGCCTATAACGGTTACAATATCCCCTGAGGGATTCGTCATGGTTTCGTTCTCGTGCAAGAACTGTCGTTTGACATACACAGAGCGTTGCTGGAAAGATTGTTTGAGCTGCGCCAAAATGTTGTCAACACCGCTCTTGCAGTAAATGTCCTCAAGTGGCGTGAATTCCATCTCAAGCTCTGCCTTGCCTTTCAGCGAGTTGAAGAGTGCAATACCGATCTCCTTGTCGGTCATGTGATGTCGAGCTTGAAGCTGCCACGCGCGGACTTTTCTTTCATAGCGCTCATACGCCCGGATGTCGTTGAGGGCGTAAGTCCAGCTTGGAGGAAGCGGTGGGGCTCCACCACGGAACTTCACCCATGAGTCAGATGAAGAACTGCTCTGACCTTTCTTCTTCTGAGCTCCTTCCAAGGCATTGGCCAGCACCATTGCCAGTCGCTCAACAGGGTCCTGAGGAGGGACCGGCGCGGCATCTGTCGGTGGCCGTGGGAGGAGGCAGTGAAGCAGTCCTGGGAGGTGTGACGCCTTGCAGTGAGGTCATCGGTGTCACATTTACCACCGGGTCATTGGTGGGAGTCTCATCAGCTTGTTCTTCATGGGGAGGATCGTCATTAGGTTCCTCATCAGGACCGTGGCGTTGCCTGCGGGAACGGCGTGGTCGTCGACGATGTGGTCGCTCGTTGGTGGACGAGTCGTTGAAGTAGTCGGGCGGTGGTCCTGCCGGCATATAGACCCAAGTCCCATCAGGTGTCTCTCGTCTGGTGGGCTCCCGTGTAGGCACATTGGTCGCAGCTCCATGTCTGTCTAAAAACGTTCCATGAAGAGAAACTAGAGTCACATGTGGCGCAGCGCCAAAAGGACGCGTCGCCTCCAGCATCTGGATGCTGCGGTTCAATGCTGGCGGCTTCGTTCATAGTCTCACCAGGCTCCCGGCCGCAGGAGCCTACTTCACCCCGGTGTCCTCCTTGGGTCGACTTTTGTCCCCCTTCGACTGGCCTTTGTTCTTCCCCTTGTCTCTCTTGAAGTCGCCGGTCTCCTTCCCCTTCTCCTGGCCTTTCCCCTTGCTCCGTCTCCCGTCCGGGAGGGTGCTGAGATACTTCAGCTTCGATTCGGCATGGGCATCTTTTTGAGCCGACGACAACTCGACCTGGTCTGCAAGCACCTCCCCCGCCTGCGGCGCAAGTTCCATCCTC
>CAXIVM010002944.1:0-16993 GCA_964035705.1 Porites rus | reverse complement strand
AAAACACATCCAAGGCTCAGCGCTTGTCCTGCCAGAAAATATAAGAACAACAGAGCAAGATTACATCCCATTTGCAGCCATATCAAAAGAAAAGCTTTGACATTATATACAAAACTGTGACACAGTTGGTTTGGTTGATATGTGTGCTGTGAGGCCTGTCCCCTTGCCACATTTTCCTCCTCCTTTCCCTTTCCCTTTTCCCTTCTCTGCCTTTCCAGGCCACTTGCTAAACCGAACTGTAGGCATGCTGTCCAATGTTACCTGTCTCAGCTTTACAATTCTCTTCCTTATGGGTGGTCTGGCATCTTCCGGAAAAGGTTTGTAAAACCGGACACTCTTCATGTTTGTCAACTTTTCTTGCTTCCAGCGGTTGGCCTTGGTCTCATTCTTTGGTGAATCTGCTTCCCTGATCTTGGAAGAGCTCATATGCCGAAGCCGTTTGAGGTTTTGCTTCCCTTCTTCCTCTCCCTCCCCTTCTTCTTCCTCCGCTTCATCCTCATGCTTCTTCTTGCCCTTTCCCGTCGAAGCCTTATTGGCATCTTTATTCTTCTTGTTTTGCTTCCCTTCTTCCTCTCCCTTCCCTTCTTCTCCCTCCACCTCATCCTTATGCTTCCTCTTGCCCTTTCCGGTCGAAGCCTTAGTTTCATCTTTATCTTCACCTTCATCGTTCTTCTTCTTCTTCTTTTTCTCCTCCTTGGGAGCCTCGGCCTCAGCCTTACTCTTAGATTTCTTTGCCTGATTCTCTTCCTCCCAAGCCTCATCACCTTCCTCCTCAGCCTTCTTTCTCTTGTCTGCCTTGGCTGGCTTTTCTTTGGCTTCATTTTTCTTGCTCTTCGCCTTGCGAGCATCATTGTCTGCATCGTCCTCCTTTGACCTTCTGCCTATCCACCCGCTCGAGTCTGCAGGTGCCTCCGGGCCCTTCAGCGCTTGTCGCTGAGTGCGATCGTTCCAGGATTCCTTACCCTTTCCTTTTGTTTTCCCTTTACCTGAACCCTTCTTTTCTTGAAGCCACTTGCGGAACTCTTCAGGGCCCCGCTTGATAGCTTCTTCGACCTCTTTCACAGTCGGGGTATCATCCTCAAACGAAATCCTTCTCGCCACCGGGGTGGAAGCGACAGTCTGTGGTGATTTGGACGGCACTCGTCTCAGGATTGGCTGCGGCGGAGTCTCCAGAGAAGGAGACCGGGGCCTCGTGTCGCTGATTGGGAAGATAGTATAGGAGGCTTGGAGGCCAATAGCATGTATCGTGTGCAGCCAAATGGCGCCATCAGATTAACAAATCCAGCTCAATCCTGGGCGATTCAAATTTCACGGAGGTTCACGCCAAGAAGACGCAAAGACGATCTATAAATACAGCTTCACGAAATTTCACGCTAGTTCACGAAAGATGGTTTCTAGCAAAAACGCTCCGAATATGATGTAGGCTGCTACCTCACACACGATGATATGAATTTCATGAAAATGATATGAAATTCATGCATTTTCATGAAATCCATATCGCATTCATGAAATTCATATCGTTGGATGGAGTGTGGGCAATTGAAACTCATCTTGGGAAGTCATTCCACTGCGTGAAATTTGTATCGCAATGTGTGAATTTTATATCGCCTTGTGAAATTCATATCACCCTGTGTGAAATTCATATCGCTGGGTGAAGCTGGAACATGGGTTTTTATCGTGATGGGGGGTCCACAGTTCCACAAAACGCTTCAATTAAATTGATATCGCTGTGTGTGAAGTTCACGCCGTTTGATGAAGGATGGGGGCCATTGCACATAGCTTCCGTGAAATTCATTTCACCCCAATCTTGCCCTTATCAAAAAGGCGTGCGTCCGTTGCCTCAACTGGTCTTAGCTTCCAGCTTGACACATACTTGGTGAGGAGCACCAAGAAACACGCAAAGCAATTTGTATGGGCGGCGTTTGGAGCGGGGGCATGGAATTAATATCCTAAAGAGGTGGGCGGGGCACATGGGCGTCCAGTTCAAGGTGAGAGGATGTGACTGGTAGTGGTAGTATGCAGCAAGAGTGTGGAAGTTTGTGATGCTCTTTGATTGGACAATCTATCATAGTCTATCAACATGCCTTGAAAGAACTTGGACCGCTCACCACATGCATGCAAGTCTCGGATGGGAAGAAAGTCGCAGTGCCAAGCGCACCGGCGCACAGCCTAAAGAACTTCAAAAACCTGAAACCCTGCAGACAGATCCGTTCGCCGACATCCACATACTGAAGTTGGAAGCCAGATAGAGAAACAGTTTAGCAAGAGATGTTCAGAGGCCACAAAAAATATGTCCAAAAAAGGAACCTATAGTAGTTGAAGGTGCCCCTATCTCTTTTTGCAGTCCCTCAGCATCTTTTGGTAGGTAATAGGCGGAAGGCATACCGTGACAAATGAATAATGAGCAAGCTCTCCTCTTTGCACTGCAGCTGAACGAACCCCTGTCAGCATGCCCTTGAAGGACCGGATTGGGCCGATCAATCCAACATGTGGTCAAGGCCGGAATCAGAGTCGCAGTCGTCTGTGTCTTGAAATTTCAAGTGCTGATCTGGCAAGATCTGCATGGTGTTGGACTTCCTCAGCAACCCACATGTCCAAGAATATCGGTCGCCCCTTGAAAAGTAGCATTTGCACAGAGAGAAGTTCAGGTAAAAGGAGCTGCCAAAACAAGTATAGCGGAAGGGTTCATACTTTCAAGTCCATTGAAAACCTTTTGGGAGCGGCCCTAATTAGACAGCTACAAGCTTTTGCATGCTTTTCTGCAAACCGGGTTGCGCCCAGGAGTCCAGAAGAGCCCCCACCTCAAAAGAGTTAGAGAGACCACCAACGACGTGGATGGTTAGAGTTCTGCACATCTACTTTGTTGCTATTAAATCTTGAAACATTTCATATCCAGTGCGTGCAAGGAGTTGGGGACCCTGCCTTCAGACCCAAGCCAATTGGATACTCAGCAGTTGCAGAAAGGTCACGCCCGCCAGTCTTAGCAAAGGTTCAGCTACCAAAAAGGGTCCGAGCGTTGTTTTTGTAGCCTCCTGAAACCCTGCGCTGGGGCAAACCCAAGTGGCACCCCAGAAAGAAGGTTCTTATTATTTCCAGAAATGAAATCAGATCTATATGTCTTACCAAGTTTCATCACATCCAAGCAATCATATATGTTTGCAGTGTACTGTAGATCCCTTGGCAGC
Source organism: Porites rus (assembly GCA_964035705.1). NCBI lineage: Eukaryota > Metazoa > Cnidaria > Anthozoa > Scleractinia > Poritidae > Porites > Porites rus. The sequence continues at coordinate 13,808 of CAXIVM010002944.1, read as the reverse complement.
TAGGGTCCAGGCCACCTGGGTGGCTCCCGATTTCGGGTTTTTGCGAGTAGTCACGACTTCCAGTCCAAGGAAAGATCGAACACGTTGGAGGCGTGCCCTGACCAAGTGGGAATTGTTGACAACAGTGTACTACAGTTGCACAACCATATGGAGCACTACAGCCAATGCCTCCTCCACGGATCGACCTTTCTGCCAAGCTCCAGAAAAAGCGGACAGGTGGTCCAGATTTTCACTCGCTTCCTCAAGGTCGATGGCAAGAGTCTTTGGCAGTTGCAGAGGGCATCGTGGTAGTTGGTGGGGAGCATCGCACGCGCCCGACTTGAACCCTTGAGGGCCCCCATTTGTCTTGGACGCGTGACCGGTTAACCCCTCTTTGCACTTGACAAACATATTTTGAGGACACTAATCGAAAGCTCCCAGACGGGCACCCCTAGAACGGTGAACGTCCAAGCCCCTGTGTGTACAAGAGCGTGTGCTTCGAATGGTGGGGAAAGCTCGCAGCTTAAGATCTAAGGCATCGGCGTCCCGGGGGGCGTTTCAATAACCCTTATAGGGTATGTCGATCGGTCAGTGGAAAAGCTCCAGGTTTGAGCTTTCTATCTAAGACATCTCCAAAAAAGGTATACAAATCAGGTGTGTTTCGATTGTCGCCCGCGAGTCGGAGGGCTTGACGGCATATCCAAAAACAGATACTAGGCGCCAACACAAACTCGAGCAAATGCTGGGGAGGTGCAGCCAAATCCCCTTCCACGCCCGACCAAGACTCAGGGTTTTGGCACCGAACATCCCCAGTGGGATGGATACACAGAAGGCATGGTGCCTTCGTATAAGAGCCTGCGTGACACTGTGAAGAGGGTTGACGAGCTAGACAATGTTATGGCAATTTTCCACTTGGTTTGGGGCTCCGTTTCGGGGGCGAAGGATCCACAACCACAACTAATTATATAGAGTGCCATGTATGTAGCGCACCAAAAACGGAGCCCCCAAAACAGATACCGTCGCCCCCGAAACGGAGCCCCAACCCAAGTGGAAAGTTATCAGAGCTAGATGCAACCAAGCACAATAGTGTCCTTGTATTGAAACTCTTGGTCAAGGCTGCTTTACATTCACGGAAGTTAAAAAACGCAAGGAAAGAGGAACGTTGACCTTTGTGGGCCCTACCTTGAAGGCAGGGTAGTCGAACATCAGCGACGATGATGGGCTCTCCACTACCCAATGCACACCCTTCTGAAAGCAATACTCGCACCTTATATAACACCAAACCCTCCAAACTCCAACACAATGTCTACAAGACAGTCACTATAGGCAAGAAGCAAATACAAAACTCTTCTCAGTAGGCGGTTCTGGACCTTGACGTTGTTGAACCGCTTGCTGCCTGGAGAATGAATACTGACCGGTCAAGAGTTTGACATGATTGACATGATCCAGAACCATGTAGCTAACCAACGGAAGAGCCCTTCCTTGAGGTCGAATGTAAGATCGCCCGGTGGTAGATCTTGACAAGAAGATCCAGCTGCTACATGGAGGCCCGGCCCACCAAACTCCTCCCTTGTAAAGACGTCGCACCTGAACACACACACTCACATCCGCTATCTTGACAAAGACTAACCAGCTACAAACACGCCAACACCCAAGCATACGCAGCTCGACCCCATTTGGACTCAGAAGGCGGCAGAGTTGAGAGCGGTGATGAAACCAATCAAGGTGAGCAAGTTGTAGGCAGCATGGTATATCACCTAAAGGCGATTGAAAGCTGAGGAAGCAGACAGAACAAAAAGAGCAATGGGCCATGGGACATAAACATTCCAGAAATATCAGCAAATGGAACGCATCCGAGCAACATCACGCCGCGAAGCCTTCAAACCAAATGTAGCAACGCCAGCGCTCAAGGAGCCTGCCCCTCCAAAGTCTTCACTAAGATGGAGGCCAGCTTCGGGGTCAACTTCCCCAAAACTGCGCAGGAGGACAGTCACTAAGGCAGCTAGTTGGCTGTACTTCATCACCCTTTTTGACGGCGGCCCCAAGACTTCAAACGATCTGTCCCAACCAAAAAGGCTGCGCAAGATCACAAGGTGTCAAGTTGAGCTGCACCAAGGAACCCCAAACAGCATGAGAGAGAATAGAGGAAACAGCATCGCTGCAGCAAAACAGGGAGGGCTTGCCGCATTCTCTTGGAGAGGGGCCCGCTGCATCCATACACCTCAAAACAATTGAGTTGACATCAGAAGGCCAGGCCGGTCCTAACAAGAAAAGTCCATACAACTCAACAGATCAAACCCTTCGACCTTTTCACACCCTGCACAGACCCCTAGAGCGGTTCAAGTCCGAACCTGAAAACGCTCTGCCAAAGCGGTTTGGCAAAGCCCCCGCACCTTGCTAGTGAAGGTCAACTTAGGTATATGTGGTGGCCCTTTCCACCACACCAAAAAGAAGGCTTCAAAAGCGCCGTCTCCGTCGCTCTTCAGGCGACAGCGAGTCAACAATTGCTTGCCGCTGCTTCGATGTCGACCAGAGCTTGAGGCTCTCCATGTAGCTAAACCCCTTGGCCCTTTTCTTTGCAATGAACTGGTCCAAGGCAACTTTCATCGGGCCATTGTTGGGTTTACGCTTCTTCCCACTCTGAGACTTCTTCTTTCCCCCACCACCAGACGACGTCTCGGTTTTGCCAGCGGCAGCTGACACCTCAGGATCCCCAGCATCATTCGGCTTCTTTTGCCGTTTCAATTGCTGCTCCAATTTCTTTTCAGCCACAAGCTGGACTTTTTTCAAAGGATTCGGAATCTTGGCTGGAGTGTCAACCTCAAAGTATGGTTTGTGGCCTTTAGGTGTAACAGCTGGCTCGATGACTGCAGGCGGCGTTGCCGATGTAGCTTCCCCCCGGGAAGCACTTTTCTTCCACTCAGCAACTTCACTGGGCGAAGGCGCAACAACTCTGTGAACCAACCCTGGGGTGTGAAAGTCAGGTGCTTCAGCGCTAAGACGAGGCTTGACCGGTGATGGGGCATCAGCCCCAAACCACAACTTCGTGAGCTTCCCTGCAACCTTCTCCCAATCAGAATAGCTGCCAGTGAATTTGCCTTCTGAGTCAAAATGACCCTGCAAAACCCAAGCAGCTTCCCCAAGGATTGTGCCATGTACCATATATGTATCCTCAAAAACGAAAGAACTCAAACCAAATGTTGCCCAAAGACTGCCAAATTCTTGAAGCTTTACAGGAACATGGCACTATCCAAAACACAAAAAGAAACGCCAAACCACTCAGGGCGCGTCATCCAGATCACCGTTTCCCACCTTGAAGACAGGAAAAATCTGACAAAATAACTTCCCTTTGACCCGGTGTTTTTGGGAGCAGCTTGGCCCTTCACTTGAGATGAATCGTTGGGCTCCTCTTCCAGATGGTCCTCCTGATCAGCGCAACAGGGGAGCGACGTTACCAAAGTCTCAAACAAAGACTCAAAAATCCAACCACCCTGCTTCACACGTCGATCCTGAAACCTCAGCCCTTCAGCTTCCTCTTGGCAGGATGGAAATGGCCTACCCCCATCACTCGCTTCTCTCAAGCGGGCAACAACCCACTTAGCGAACGAAGGGTGCCCCTCCATTTCCTGCGACAAATCACCGAGTTCAGACACGCAATCGCACCTGCACACACTACTAATGGCCTTCACAACATCTGTTTTGCGCCGCTTCTTTGATGGAAGCTCCTGGAAATGGAAGGAACATTTCCCTCTGCAATGACACGACAGGAACTGAAAAAAGGAGCAAACTCCAACCGCTTCACTGAAGAGCCAGACCTCCCCGCCAGGTTCATCTCCAGCCTCACCATTGCAGCTCAACAAAGTTGAAAAATGCACAGGCTGAAAGAAAGAGGGCAGCCCAAGAAGATGCCATTCAAACAAGATTGGAAAACAAGATTGGGGCTGGTAACTCCCGACCTCTTCATCTCCGCAGTTGTCTCCATGTTGGTCAGCGGCGCTGTCCTGGAATACACTTTACATTATTTACATTGAAAACCCACCACCCAAACACGGAGCCACAAATTTTGAATGCATCAAAAACATCATGTCCCCCATCCTGGACATCACCGCTCAAATCCTCATCATCCTCACGCTCGCAACCCTCCTGCCAAGGAAAAACAAAGGCTATATGAATAGCGTGTCCACATCTGGAAGAAGTGCATAGCACAGCTGCGGCCCAACTTCAAAGAACCTTGCCTCTGACAGAAAGGTCTTGACTCCATCCCACAAACCAGCTGAAGCCTGCATCAGGAATGACTCAAGAATCACTCGCCTCTAGAAAGACAGGAACCCGAACCTGGCAAGCTGCATCGATACCAAACCGCATTGCGTGTTTGTAGTAAGCGTCAGCCATGGCCTAGAAAACAAGACTCTGAGGTTGGTTGAGGCTTCAAGGACATATGTGGACCGTGCTCGAAACCGCCCATGTGTTGGGCTAGCCTCCTCATAGTCAAAGTGCAGGATATGGTCCACCTCCATGTCATGGGCCTGCACAAACAAAAACTTACTACGCACACTTCTTCCAATGAGTGATAGGCCTCGGGGTCACTCTCAGCTTCTGATTCTTCATGTCGTATTGACCAGCCATCCTCCTATAGTCATCAAGGTGGGTTGGTGGGTGAAGGAAAAGCACATGCACATATAGACCCTAAGGTATCAGCATCTTCTTCGTCATCCTCCTGCGTCGCCTGAACCGCCACCCCAATAGTAAGAACATGTAAGAACGAATTGATCGATCCAAGAGACCGAAATCAATAGCGTCACCACTTACAAGCTGGACCGCTCAAACCATTTTAGGCGATCCACATTCTCCAAGCAGCAGAAAGAAAAACACACAGAGTGCTTTAAGAGGTTTTAAGTATAGCAGCCTTGACCAAGAAGAGTCTGTGGGACCCCACCTGGACCTCTTCCTCTGCAGCCGGAACCATCGCTTCCCAGGCCTGACGCGTGAGAGCAATCCGATTGCTGATGAGAATGGGTCCCCGAGAGTCCAGAGCCTCCGGATGCATGACAGGATCCTGAATCAAACATCACATATCGAACGTTGGGGATGTGCATCACGATTCTCAAAAAAAATAGGTTGGGGCATCGACATAGGGCTGAGTATCGAGGTCGTCAGCCATCCTTTTGGACTTTTTCGCTAGGCGGGCCAATCGCCCAGCTTGAGCATCCAAATAGTCTTCTGCAGACTGTCCCGGGCCCCCATTCAGTTTGAACGGGAGGTTGGAGAGCAACCGTTTGGATATCATTTTGCACAACCTCTTTGTGAACACTCTGCCTTTCATTTCACGTAGACATGCAAACATCCGCTTGTTTTTGGCAGTTCTCATGCTGCAAGACCGTGGAAATAAAGAGCCTGTTGATTCTATGGCATCCAGGTCCATATTGCGTTCCAGCTGTTTGGCAATTTGAGTTGCCAACTTCAACCTCCGAGCCCTTTGGTGGGAAAGTCGACCTTGCCCATGTGGTTTTCTTTGCCGTATTGGCCGGGCCATGGGCACAAAACACAAGCAAGCTTTGTGCTACACAACAGCGACCCTGTAGACATTACAGATGTTCTTTGGGGGCCTTTTAGCTTACGCAACAGATGTAGAGCACAAATACATGAATACCTCGAACGGTTCGGCACTCTTCTTTTTGGAGCCTATAGGCAGCAGAACAGCCCCAAACCAGGTTGCAAGAAAGCTTGCTGCAGTGCATCTTGAAGCTCAGCTGAGATCAGCGCTTCACTGCGGACGGGTCAGAGCCGGCCGGCAGGCTGAAAAAATTGGCAACAGTGAGAGGGCACTGTTTGACAGAAGTGGTGGGGTACACATGGGCTGCCAATATGTGCGTATGACATGCGCAATGTGTGGTAGATTGCAATATTTGCGAATACTTGGTTCGACTGTGGCGGCGGGCGGCCGGCAAACGATAGTCGGTAGTCGACAAAACCACACAGTGCACAGCTATAGGTTTCCCGCATAGGCTCACCGCCGGGATCTGCCTTTACAAACCCAATCCCCAGTTGATCATCACTGGGCAGAAGTTTCCAAAATGAGTCTATAGGAGTTACGATGTGTGTGTGTGTGGTGCGCAGTGCAGAGCGAACGTATTTTTTCTTTGCCGTGTTTGAGCAGGTCATCGAAACACACTCAAGAAACAAAGCAAGACCCAGTGTGTTTGGGCACGCGCTGGACGTGCACAGCAAGACTGTGGCTATGGGCAGGAGAAGGACTTATAGACGATCTATAAGTTCACAGGGGAAGGGTGTCCTATAAGTCCTCTGAACCGCTGTTGGTACCTTCCAGGCAACCGTAGAAATCGGCCCATCGAGCAGCTTCGAATGTAGCTGGAGAGTTTCCAAGGTCTTGGAACAATGCTGCCTCGAAGTTCTGGTTCTTCACCTGATCTCCGAGTAGAACCCCTCGCCCTTTGAACTTCCTCTTCGGGTCATCGTCAGGCAGTTGGTAGTTCTTTTCCACACATATTCCATGTACTCTTGCTAAGTGAACTTCTTCCCCTTTCTTCTTGGAGGTTGCCACTATCTCATCATATTCTCTCAGCCACGACCCGTCGAATGTTTCCTCATCCCAGAGTCCGCCCCACTCATCCAACATAGATTGCAATGCCTTCTTATTGGATAAGATCTCAGCACGGCTCACAGGTCGTGATACCACAGCGTTGAATAACCTATTGCCCATAAGTTTTGGGCGATGTTGCGTATCACGCACTACACATGGCATCGTCGGAAATGGTTCATCAACTACATCGTTGTCAATGGGATCACCAGTGATGCAACAACATATCTGACCGTTCAGTGGATTGTAGACGTTCTCCGTCTTCCAAGCCGCCATAGCAAGATTGTCATCGTTGTCCTCCCACATGGCACTCTCGTCCCAATCGGTGAGGAATTCTTCATCACTGGGGACACACGTGGACTCGGATGTAAAGGATTTAGGTGACCATGGGTCATCATCATCATCAGTGTCCCACTCCATAAAGGTAGTAGGCATAGCCAAGCTTGGTCCACCTTCACCCTTCTCATCCTTACCCTTAGACTTCTTTTCTTTCTTGGATTTCTTATCCTTCTTGGTTTTCTTATCCTTCTTGTCTTTCTTATCCTTCTTGTCTTTATTGGACTTCTTTTCACTATCTCCTTCGTCACCCTTCTTGGCGTCTTCCAGGTCCTTCAACAGTTCATCAGGCTCCTCGTCCTCCTTCTTATCCGTACTGCTCCCAAGTCCTTTCGCTTTCTTCGACAATCTATCCACGACCTTGTCTACATGTTTCCCGGCCTTCTTGGCTATAGCTCTATCTTTCACCGATAGCTTCTGCCATTCTTCAGGTGTAAGGTAGTCCTTGGGTCTTGGTGAGTTGTGGAAGAGTCGCCTTCCATCCGATCCCACTCTATATAGACGACCGTCCGTTGCGATCTTGACGTGTTCGCCGTCGTTGTTCAAGTAAATTATGTTATCACCTGGCCCCCCAACGGAGTAGTGATCGGGACCGGAGTACTCCTCTTTCTTCTTCTCTGTGAGTTCTTCCGTTTTCTTATCCTTGATCGCGTCAATTTCGCTAGCTTTTGACTTCAGATCCCCGTCTGGTGGATCAGGCGCATCATCGTCATCGTCTTGATCGTCGCCATCGTCGGGATCGGGTAACTCGGGATTGGTAGGTGCATCTGGAGAACCGGATCTCTCCTTCAGGACTTTCATTCCTTCGAGTGTGCTGTTCAACCTCTCGTATTCCTTCTTCAATGGAAATTCTATTCCGTCGTCTTGGAAGATCTTCTCGGTGATGTGAGGAGTAATCAACTTCCTCAACGGTCTCTCGGCATCATAGCCTAGATTCTGTTGCGCGAAATCGCTTATGGCCCATACTTTGTATTTCCGCGACCAGTTCATCCCGGTCCCCATAACGTATCCTGCGAAGATGCCAGGTATGCTCTTGGGGTCGAATTTGTGATCTTGGTCTCTTTCTCTCGCATCACTAGGTTTGAAGAACACCTTCGCTCCAAGTGGTATCACCATGCCTGGGAATTCGCTCTTGTGCAATTTCAACCATGCACTGCTGCCATCGCTCAGCTTCTCGATGTTCAATAAATGGCTTACGCATTCCACTGCAAATGGCCAAAAACATGGTGGTAGTCCGGCTTCTAGTAGGCATGTCGATGTGGTAAGCATCAGGAACTGATTATTTCTTTCGGCGAGTGAATTGTTCTGGGGACGTCCTGGAAGCGACTGGTCTAGTGGAATCCGGAGTTCCTTGAGTGCTGATTCGAATTGTGGCGCATCATCCGAGTAAGCGTTGGTGACCTTTCTCTTACCGATATAGTGCTTCATTGCCTGCACCACTTCGTCACTATTGCTTGCTTTCAATGGATAACCCCATATCACACCAGTGAACCGATCTCGAATCACCAATATGTCCTTATCCGGCATGATCCCATCTCTCGCCATCTTCTGAGTGTTCATGAGATCGAAAGTGATAAGGTCACCGAATGCCTTCAATTTCCGTTTGAAAGCTCCCTTGCTAGTCTTATAGTGCTTCATCTTTGCTCTCACACATGACTTGCAGTATGGGTTCTTGTATCGGTGCGTCATCAAGTGCAATATGGATTTCGCCTCGTTCTTCAGCACTCCTGGTTTTGATAGTCTGGTTTCCCCGTCAACCACATCGACTTCCAATAGTCCTTCTTCATCTTCATCAATGTCACTCTCCCCTCGTTCAGAATCCGCATCACCTCCATGTTCGTCGCCTCCGGCTTCTTCAGGTTGACCTTCGTGATCACGATCGAATCTCGGGTCTTCCCCGTCATATTCCTCTTCAGGAGAATACCTGTCATCACCGTCTTCCTCTGGTTCTCCTTCGACGCCTGCAACAGCTGGATTGATATCAGATTCACCATCCTGACCTCTCTGGTTATCTTTCTTCTTTCTCCTCCGTCTCCGTGGTTTCTTGGGCGGAAGTTCCTCTTGTTGTGTCTCCTGACCTGTTGTGACCTCGTCTTCATGCCCCACACCTGACAGTATGCGATGAAGTATCGTAGCCAAGCCGTCTGGTCTTGGTAAACATCTCCCGTCATCATCATTCACCTTGATGTAGGGTATGTTGTCATGCACCGATAGCGGAATCTTGTTCGCGTTCTGGTCGATGAGGTATGGCAATTGATTTGCCGGCCATATGAATGAGTACCCTTGTTCCATGCATCGTTTCCCGATGGAAAAGACTGATGGTGTGCTTTCCAACACGTGTGCCTCGGACTTCATGGGTAGTTCGTCCACATTGATGTCCACCATCTCTGATGTACTAGTTACACCATTCGCTGTCATGAAGCTCACGGATTTGGGTCCTTCCTTGGTGGTAAGGCCCATGGCACTGACTTTCTCTCTTGAGATCAAATCGTGTCCACATCCTGTGTCCATGATGAAGCGTATTGGTGGTCCATCATACCTCTCCACAGCCATGAACATCGTGGTTCCTGGTATCGTGTAGTCGACAAAATCCCTCCTTACTACCTCTCTGGTGTTGAAATCAGACAGGTCGACGTTCACCTCGATTCCTTCATCTTGAGTGATTTGTATCCATGCCTTGGCAATGTTTTCAGCATAGAATAGCTCCATCATCTTACCTTTGGCATGTGCTACTCGTGCAGCTATGTTGCTCACTCTGAGGGCTCTCAACGACGAAATGAGCTCGGTATCCACCTTCTGCACCTCATTCTCCTTCTTCTTGGAGGGACGGTTGTTTAGCTCGTTACCAGGATCGCAGGTGAACGTGGTCACATTCGCCTGGTCATCGAATCTGACTTTAAAGCGAAGCGCCAGCTTACCTTGTTGTACGTTGGGAAGTGCGGGTTGTACGTCCTCGTCATCACTCTCGATGTCTCCGCAAAGCATGAAGGCTGGCGCAGCCGGTTTGGGCTTGGCTTTGCCTCTAGCCTCTTGTTTTGTAGCAGGAGCAGCGTGATGCTGACGTTGACATTTGTCCCCGAACTTGCACGATCCTTTCTGCCAATTCCAACAGATCTGATCCTTCACTGGCCTAGGGCTACTGCTCCTGCCACCGGGACTCTTTGATCTGTCACCCTTGAGGTTTTCTGGTTTCTTAGCAGAACTCTTGTGCTTCTCTTGGTGACTAAACTTGCATTTGTCTCCTCTAGAACATCCGTTTTTCCCATGGAAGTGGAAAGCGCATCCTATCTTAGACGTATCTGCTGGAGTCGCTGACCTGCCACGATCCCCTTTTGGGCTCTTCGTGGCTGATCTTCCACGATCCTGCTTCTTGTCCTTCTTGTTGTGGTCCTTCGGATTAGCCTGAGGAAGCACTGGAGCGGCGTCATGTTTCGGTGGATCGGTCTTGGTATTCTTGGGTTTCGCTTTAGGTTCCTTCTTCTCCGCCGCTGGTGTGGCTTTCACGATGTTCCCAAAAGCTTTCTCCCTTTCTTTCTTGTTTGTGGTCTCAATTGATTTCCGTATCCACTTCGTCATGAACTCTCGTAACTTCTGGTAGGTCTTATCCGGATCCTTGTCCAACATGTTGTCGTACACAGACAAGTCTAACGCCATAACTTTGGAATCCTTAATCTTATCCCAAAGCAGGTTGCGAAGTGCTTTGTCAGGAAGCATGTCATCCGCATCCATACCTGATATGATCTCATCCCACTGTCCAAGGAATCTGGATAGTTGATTATCCCCAGGGAACTTTAGATCGAATAAGTGCTTGGATGCATACATCACATCAACGTTGTCGGCACTCCGGAAACTATCGACGATCAACGCTAACATTTCTCGTCCCTTGACCATTCCAGGAATTGTGCCTCTCGCACGTCTCTGCATCATCTGCCTCACCTTCAGTTGTACGTCATGAGATCTCTCACCTGCTGCGTGGATGATCGTATGTAGGGTGATACCTAGCTTAGCGTCTATGCTAGCGAATCTTGCTTCGCCTGATGTCTCGAGTAGAAATGGGTCATATGGTGATCTGAAGGCATCCGAGAGCCATTGGATCCAGTCTTCTTGTTTCTCGTCGCCCGATGCCGTCACGACTGCCGCTACAACCTGGGATTTCCAAACCTCCAGGTCGTGTATCTTGGGCCATGCAGGGATGTTGATCTTCTCGTGTTCCTTCCGAGATATCTTGGAGCCGCCTGAGCTAGAGGATGAAGCGGCACCATGTTCGGTTGCGGCTGCGCTCTCTGCACTTGTGCGCTCCTCTTCGTACCTCTTCCGGTACTTATTCCTCTCATCTCTGAGCCGTGATGCGTGCGCTTCGAATTCCATCATGTCCTGTTGGTTCTGCATCATACCTTCGTAGTACTCAATTGCCTCTTTCTCCTCGGACCTTAATAACTTTTCAGTACGTTCAAGTTCCGCTCTAAGCTTGGCCATCATCTCATTCTCCACACTGGGTTCTGATCCCATGTCTGGTGGTTTCAACTTCAGTGCGACCTTCAATTGTGCTTCACTTGCGCTTGATTCGATCAATTCTTCCTGGAGACGTTTCAGCATCCTCTCTTTACGTAGAATGTCCTCTTCCAACATGTTCACCTTGGCTTCGGCCTTCTTGAGTTCGGCGCTAGATGGTTGAGACGATCGATCGGATCCTTGAATCCTCGTCTGAGTCAACTCCTCGTTCGCCTTCTTCAATTGCTCTCTGATGCTCAAGATGAACTTATCCTGAGTATTAGATCGGTTGTTGAGCTCCTCATTCTCTTCTGATAACCATTTGATCTTGTTTGCATACATTGCTTCCCTCATCTTCATCTCTTCAGCATATTCGTGTTTGTTTCTGGCACTCTGCCTTTGTAGTCCAACTAACTCCTGTCTACACAGATCCTTGACGTTCTCAGCATCTGCGATTGTAGTCATGATCTCGGTTACGGCTCGATCTCTTTCCGCCGATATAGCCTGGATCTCTTCCGTGCCGATGTTCACAACTTGACTAACCATCTCTGCGCTGTTGCGATCAGCGTACTCCCCTAACTGGGTGAGACGATCCCGCATTGCCACACGATCAGTGTCCATCTGGTATTGCAGGTCGTGTGCTGCTGAGAGCAAACAGTCTCTGGATTCTGTAAGTTGGGAGATTCTTCGTTGATTTCCATATCCTTCGACATAACATTCTTCGAGGTGTGCCATCACTACTTCGTGGACTTCGGTCTCATGTTGTATAATCTGGTTCTGTCTCTGCTCACATTCGACCATCCATGCGTTTTGGTGGTTCAACATATGCACTTCGGCAAGTAGTTGCGCACACTTCGCATTCAGGTCTCCATCGGCCCGTGCTAGTTGTAGGTTGTCAGTGCTTGCCCTTGCTCGATCTCCAGCTTCGCTGTCCGACGGCACTGGTACAGCTGACCCATCCTCCAATGCTAACACTCTCACAGCTCCGGTGTCAGTCCTCCTCCTTGTCTCCCTAGGGCTACGGCCTGATCTCGGTGTCCCCCACGGTGGTGTCGAGTGCGCTGACGGGGAACGACTTCGTGCTCTACCTGTCGCATCTTCTCTCACCGCTGTCAGAGTCTCCGCTTCGATCGTACCTGGACTAGAGTTGTGGGATGCACTCATCCGATCTGCGGCCGCAGCAGCTGCTCCAAAAGATGCAGTGCTGGCGTCGGATTGGTCCATCTTCAGTGACTGAGGGTAACTGATCTATCCGATGCGTGTGCGTTTAGATGGTGTTGTGTAAGGCCGCAGCTCGTACCCAGCCCAAAGGAGTCTGGATACGGCTGATAACCTGTGAACGGATGGAAAGGTGTGCCCTGGCCCCGTTCTAGCTCTTAGGTCAACATGAAGCTCGCGCGCTAAAGCTCCTTTTTACCTGGTTGGGCACTTGAGCCAAAAGTATATGGCATGTACCTGTATAGCGACTATACTGGGACCCCATCCCTATTGACATATATTAACTCACTATATAGGGTTTCATAATCAATTGGCATTGACAGAAAGCCTTTGGAATGCCATCAGTTTGTGATTTTGACATCCAGATGCCATTTAGCAAAACCAGTCGCAACCCAACACAAGTTGATGGCATCCAGTGAGGTTTATGACAAACGCATCGAACCATAGCAAATGACACACCATTCCGGCCGCACAGCTTGATGGCATCCACGCGTTGAAGCTCTGCTCTCCGGTAAGAGGCTTGGGGAGCCCGTTTCCATTATATAGTCTATTCAGTGGGCCAGATGTCATCAGAGTGTTGTGTATATATATATATACATGTGCTTATTATCCCTTATGTGACCTGAAACAAACATTGTCATGCAGCCATCGTCCATCGTACACGGCAGACTGCGTATATATACATATAAATAGTTAAACATACAATATCATCAACATCTGAGCGTGGCAAGGGAGCTACTGCTTGGAGTTTAGCGCGTGATGTTTTTTTGTGAATGGCAAGGGAATCATATTAATATGGAGCCCGGAGCATATTTGGAGCACATGAGCACACCTGTTGGAGCAAATGATTTTGTGGAGCCTGTCACTAGCAGTCACTAGCTCCTAAAATGAGTGCCAATCAGCTTGTGCAAGTTGATGCTCAAACCTTCAGAGCAAAGAGCATCTAAAACCAGCTACCAACCATCGGCAAGAACACCAACGAGACTTGGAAGTCACAGAAGACGCTTCGTCAGGCCCTCAGCCAAACCATGCCGCTAGTGGGTCTAGCCCAGTTCGGAGGTTGTAGCTTTGAGACGAACCTCAACGCTGTTGCCAGTACAGTACCACCAGTGCCAGCTTTACAACTGCCCATGCATTTCATGCCACATGAGTCTCCAATACGGGGGAATGTTCTATAAAATGACAT
>CAXIVM010002943.1:0-19000 GCA_964035705.1 Porites rus | reverse complement strand
TCGCATGTCATCCAAGGTCATCCAAGAATCCAAAGCACTAAGTCCAGCAATCACCCCAGGCCACCAAAACACAAGGTCAGACCATCTCTCCCACAGAGTTAGCCGTTTGGAAACCACATCACACACGCTCTCAAACAACTTCCTTGGAACGGCATTTTGTGTGACCTTCACCCACAAGTCCGAGAACAACTCGCACCCTGCTCGAAAATCGTCGTAGTCAATGGGTCCAGAATACGTCGGGGTTTGTGGAAGAGTTCTGGAGGACTTCTTCCTTGGAGGCAAGACGTGCGCGGAGTGCTGCTGTGCTTGTAGTGTGACACTTTTCAACGACATCCCAGGACAGCAAGTCGGACTCGGTATGGTTTCTTCCAGACTCCATTGCCTTCAAGCTCTGGGGCCTGGCCTGCTAGACTCATCTCCATTACCTCCGTCGGTGGCGCCAGCACCCGGAGCCCTTGGGGAGCATGCGACCAACAGCCTGAATGAGCGGAGCAAATGAGCTGTCCCAGTTCGGATCGGCACCGGAACGGGGGAACGAATCCGAAGACTGACCACTGAGAGCGGCCGAATCTTGGGACACTTCTAGAGATAAATGATGATAAATGTCATAAGGCTGGACGGCAGTTCTTCACATGTTCATCCATCACATGGTTCTTTCAGGCTCTACAGCGACCATGTTGGCCTCTACAAAATTCGACCTGTTGGGTCCACCCCTGAGACCATGTGCATGTCAGGTGCATGTGGGCATCTGGCCGCTGTAGATTGATGAATCTGCAGTCTGCATCCAAGTCATTCAACGACTAATGACTAGCAGTAGCAGTGGATGAGAAAAAGGTTGATATACGGCGTAAACCTTAAATGGTCCTAGACAAATGGCGGTTGGCTGCTGGATTGGCTATAATCTGTTGTTTACATCTGTTGTATACCCTCAGTTGAGCTGCTCACAAGACTGTAACTTTGTGAAAAGAAATGCTGGGGTGATATATATATATATATATATTATATAAATCAATACCTTTAGGCCTGAGGCGAAAAGCGCACAATCTCCACGCAAGTTTGAAATATTTTGAATTAGTCATAGTCATACCAGAACTTGCTGTGGTTTGAACATTCCACGCAACGACCCACCACCAACATCCACATGTGCACAGTGCACATACCTTCACACCACATCAGTGGCGTTCGAGCCCAAAACGGGCGAAAACTGGGAGCCCCCAGCCAGGCGAACAGCGCCTGGAGCACTTGAGTCGATTGGTTCGCCAGGTTCTCGCTCAGCTTCTGGACGAACGGGGCGAGAAACGGGAAACTCTCGGAGACATGGAGACGCAAGGAAAATGGGTCCAGGCAGAACGCTAAGCCTGGCAGGAGTAGAGTGAGTAGAGGTTAGGTCAGTGGGCTCTACTGCGGCTTCCATGCGCATTGCCAGATCGAGAGCTGTGAGCTCGTTGTTGAGCATCAAGTGTTTGATGACCTTGTTCAGTCTGATTATCACCAGATGCTGCTCCGAGCGCTAGTAGGTTGGAGGCTGGAGGCCATCGCTTGTAGGTTGGAGGCCATCGCTAGTAGGTTGGAGGCCATTGCAATTGGGGTGGAGGCCATTGCTATTAACATCCATCAACCAAATTTTGCAGTGTCGCTTGCTCTCTTGGCTCCACAAGTGCTTTGGACTTGATTTGACCTACTCATCGGTGGGTTTAACCTATTTCACACCTCCAAAGTGAACAAAGACTACCTGATTACCTTCACTTCTGTTTAAAAAAATCTTCACCATTGGGGGCTCACCTTTGTAGACCCCGTGTCTGCACCGGGGACCTACATCGTGGAGAACAAGGCTAAACAAGGCACCTTTACCGAACCAAACAGCATCGATATACAGTGATACAGTACTCTCCGCACGCGGCACCTGACACCTGGTGCTACAATAGTGCGTGCCCCTTTGACCCATTCGTCTCTAAGCCTTCAGGTTGGAGTTCAGAAGCTTGTGCAGCACAGTGCGCATGGCCTCGGCGAGCCATGCAAGGCTAATGGGGAGTCCTGAGTCACTATTGCACAGGACTGGAAGAAGATCAAAAGATTGGCCCAAGGAAATCAAAAGGGAAATCATCCAACGAAATAATCAATTGTAGTAACTTACTTCTGGAATCAATTTGGACATTGATTCATACAATGACTGTTGCTTCTGGGAGAGTCTCTCTCTCTCTCTCTGTCTGGAGTTTGTGGTCTGCGGCTCGCCAGGTCTCGATCTTCACCTCCAGATCCATGGCAGATTCATCCTGTCAGGATAGGAACCAACCCTGGCCCCCTCCAGGAGCCATGCCTTGGACACCTTGCAACGAATTCTGGGATTCCTGGCGTATGTTCTGTCTTGGGGCACCTGAGCGTAGGAGGATTGTAGAACAAACAACAACCATGGGCATGGCAAACCGTACTACTATACTATACTCGCAAGTAGGCATGGAGCATGCTCTTGCCCACCCAATATTGACGAGCTGCCCACGAAGGCTCGAAGTTCGACGTGATTTGATCGAAACCCAGATAATATTTGCAATGTCCTCACATGTGACCACTTGTTTGGTAGTGCTTTTTGGGGTGCAAGAATATACCGTACAAGATCGTGCAAGTATGTCGGAGCTCTTCTCCATGTGTTCTGCCTGTGTGGTGGCGTCAGCTCGTCTGAGATGAGAACGTCAGGTGTATTTCTCCGCCGGAACTTCAGGTGTTTCGGCGGTCCTCTTCCACATCCATGGCAAAATCATGTCCATCTTCCGTAAGTCCATCGCTGTTGCCCGTATCCTTTTCGGGGAGTGCCGGAGAAACCGAGGGGGCAATGGGGCTGGGACTGGGTCACGACGATGTGCTCTAGCTACGATGTTGTGCATCTGCTCGCAGTGGTCAACTCTGCTGGCAGCCGGGGAAGCAACATCTCGTAAGATCAACACGGACAAGGAAATGTCATGCGCCAGCCACACACACATATATTCTTATGACTATTTTGGGATATATATATGTGTGTGTGTGTGACAATCATATGCAACGTATGCATGTACACATGTGTATGTACAGTGTTATATGCCCTCTCTCCAACAATCATAAAAGTCGAAATGTCGAGCTTGTAGGGGAAGCCAGTCTTTGTGGGGGTTCCACTTCCACCTTTGTTTGCGATGTGGTAGTTTGGTTCAACAAGTTATATAGTTAAATATACAAAAATCTACGATCAAATGGCCTCAAAAAGATTCTAAAAGCCACAAACTGGGGAATCATTTGTCATTCCCTTCCTGTGGGCACCCCCATTTGATAACTTATTGTTCAAAGCTTCCCGAGATGAAAACTGTTCCAAAGGAAATGGTTCATGCAGGCAGCCAGGCAGCCTCCGTATGTCCCCGTCAGCCGATCGCAGCCTTTGACCAATCATGTCCGGTCACCACTGGCGGTGACACCCCCTTCTCTTCCCAGCACTGTGGGACGGACAACTTTTCACTACCCCCAAGGCTGAGCACATTGTCTTGATCCAATGCGTGGCAAGCTGCGCGCTTGGCAACTCACTCGTCCCTCCACTGGTTGTTGAAGAAATTGCGCTAAGCACTGCGCTAAGCTGTCTGCAGTGTTCAAGAGTAGGGATGGTACGTCATGATACTGTAAGAGAACATGTGGGAAGTATATCGTGGGAGTCAGCATAGCGGCATAGAGAGTGGGGCAAGCAGGATAATCTTCGATTCCCTCCTGCTAGTGATGGATTGAAAACAAAGCATTCCCGCCCATAGGACCAACAGAATCAAACATCGACACTCTAGAATCAATGAACTTCCACCACCTTCTTCTACTCTCCTGAAGCTGGAGCATTCTTGAGAGCCCACAAGTAGCCCGTTGTCAACGAACAAAGCGATGGAAGCTCCGTGCACCATCAAATCTGCAAGAATCATGACCATGAGAGAAATCAGAAGCATCATGAAGCAACCAAGATTAAGATTCTGGCAATTTCTTCCAACTCATTCACTACTTCAGGTGAAGCACCTCCTATCTTAGGCGTCCCAAAGAGCTATGTCATCCGAGTGGGGCACGTCTGAGCCCACGTTCCAGGTCTGTGCTTGTCGCACCACGGCCGGCGACACCGAGAAGGCCTTCACCTGGAAGTGAGGAGTGTGAGGCTGGGTGAGGTGGATAAACGAGACCCAGGTCGCTGTGCACACACATTGAAATGTTTATATTTATAGTTGTATATACTCCCTTGAATCATCCTGGAAGTGGAATCTGGAAAATCATCTATGAGCAAAGGAACAATGTCATCCAAGGGGCCATTTTATTCCACCTCAATGAAATGTCTTGATAGTGTATAGCATGAATCACGAGAGACTCGGCCTTGACAAATGCTTGGCCCAAAGATGTCCAAAGACATTGGATGCAAAATTGGAACATGGATCTTCCTGTATCCTTCTGGTGTTCTTCTCCACTCGGACCATTTTCATTCATTTTCCATGTCCGTGGTGCAGAAGGGTAAATGGAAGTGGTAAGAATTTGCGACCTATTGAGACTTCACCTCAAGTCAAAGGCTGGGTGTTTCACGGCAGATCTGTTTAATTATATAATTACATCTCCACCTCATCTTCCTTCACATGCCAGGCCATGAAATTGTCCACCGGCATATCCATGGGCAAAAGCTTGATCAATGACTTCGCGGCGGAAGGCCAAATGATGTAGCCCACCGTGGTCCACAGGTAGTGAGGCTGCATGAGCACCTTCCCCAACCGCTTGCGAGTGCCCCGATCCTTGCTTGTGAGCCACACAGCGCCAGCCTGCCTGGGCAGTTCCTCCAAAGGGTTAAACCTTGAAAGTGAACCAAACGTCCGTAGTCCGGTTTGAGCTTTCGGGCATTTAAGCACTTATTTTAAAACTCTCTGATGCTACTTCTTGGCCACTTCTTGGGCGGAGTAGCTGATTTGGTTTTTCAGAGTTTGATCTATATTCGCCTACTTCACACGACGATGTATGTTGTGCCTAATTGCAGGGAACGTTGCAATACTTCCGGCGTTTCACCACCCCTTCCCCAAAAAGAAACCTCGCTCAAAACTATGTCAAAGGCCCCGAATCTTCTCCTTCAGTGCTTGATTCAGCGTGGCAGTGAAGTTTGGCAAAATCACAGCGTCATCCTCCAAAACCAGCAGTGGCTTACCGCTCTTGGCACACTGCCGCCATGCCTGGAGGTGTGAAGCACAACAGCCACGCTCACCTGGAGACATCTTGATCTTCTTGCTCCTGTACCTGTAAAGACGGTCGATTCAGAACATCCAGAAAACCACCACATCGATGATTTTGGTTCATCATGAACCATCTAGACTCTAGACTCCATCTTCCTACTTCTTGGGTCCAAAAATGCCAAATTTGCCCAGCCATCAAAGCTACCAATGGAACATCTCTGCCAAGCGCTTGGTGCTCCAGAGCTTCACCACGTCCTTCTCCGAGATCTGCGTCTTGCGTCCATCCACCGCCGGCAGCCGCTGCAGCTTCAGCCAGGGAGTGTTCTTGGCGCGGCTCCGGTGGAGCGCCTCCAATCCTCGGCCAGATCCAAAGCTGTTCTGTTCCCCCTTCTGAATGACTCCCTGATTTGGTGCCGTAAGGCCTTGGATTTCATGGAGGTTTTCTTTATGGGGATGCACAAACAGCCTATAACAGACCCATCACTGCCAATCTGGTCCAAGAGTTCCTTGAATGACATCACTGGGCAGTCACCCTTCGATTCTATGCGATCGCCAATTCCACTGGATGAACCCATCAACTTTTTCTGTCCACCATTGTCCACCTGCTGAAGTGCTGACCCATCCGATGACGCGACTGCTTCAGGGCAGGGTGGATCAAACACAGTAAATACACAGCTGCTGCACCTTCATCACCCTGTGTGTATTTTTTGATTCTTCACCCCTACAACAGGGTGCCAAAACATTGGTGCCGATACGCATGGATACGCATGGATACGTTCAAAGGCAGGTCACGGTCCGGACGGTTCTCCAAGTTGATCACGACTGCTCGAAGACCCCGAAGCCGACTCGAGGGCTTTGGTCGACCGCCATGCTGCACGCGCTTGGAGGTGTTCGTCTTCAAGGTCTTCTGCGTTCTTTTCACCTTGGATTCGCTATGATCAGTAGAACCAGGAAGGCCCATCCCCATATATAGCACCTTGAAGATCTTGAAGGAATCTGAGAGAATGAGGAAGCACACCTATCAAAAGTATTCAAAAGTAACCTCATTGACTCGTTGGCTACTCTTTTCCGGGTCACTGAAGACAATGCCTTCTGCTTCATCACCATGGCTTCTACGGCTCGTCTGGCGCCAATGGTGTCTTGATCAAACAGCTGGAGCCAATGCCACACGCCAGTGCGGAAGCGTTTACCAAGCGAGCCAAGTCTCAGAAACAAGTGGTTCCACCATGATGTGCTTCACCAAGTCAACAAAACATGTCAAACTTGAACCGCCAGTGAGACACATCAAGTCCACGCACGCAGTTGGGAGGACCCTCAGTCTCCTCGAGCTCCTGGTCGTAAGCTGCTCGCTTCCCCGAGTCTGACAAGACATCGAAGGCAGCGGCCACTGCCTTGGCGACGTTTTGGAGGCAGGGCTGGGCGGCCGGTGGGCGGGTTCGCTGCAGTGATTGGTCAAAGGATCCTACGTACTGAAAGCCAACTGCAGACTCTCAAAATCAAACCCCGAGTGTTCCATTTCGCACCTTTTCTCTTTTCTCATTTCTCACGGTAAAAAAACGCTCGTTCCAGGCTCCAGGTCTAAGCCAGGTCTCACTAGGACGGTGGGATGCGTTTTGGTGTATTCACTCCGTAGTGAGACCATCAGTTGGGGTAGTTGAATGTGAGTGAGCGTTGTGCGTCGTGCGGTGCCTCCTCAATGAAGGTTTCTAGCAGCCCTCACAAAGCAACAGCGCACCTTCGCTCACGGGGTGCTTCAACCAAAAAATTGCACAGCATGATCTGCGTCGTGGCCTCCGGTACCTTGCGTGATCCTGTAACATGGGGCGGGGCGGAGTGGAATGAAAGCGACTTGCCTGCACGTATGAATCCCTATACATGCTGCTGATGTAGGCGTGTAGGCCTGCCATCCTCAGCTGCAGCTTTTTCGCCAATCGTCGCCAAGAGGCATGGAAGTCCTCGGTTCCTTGGAACAATGATCAGTCCATGCCAGATGGGAGGCTCCTGAAAGCTCCTCACTTAGGGGGGGCCTCCTCTTTCTTCTGGGAGAAACCTTGAGTGATTCAGTGAGCTCAAGGATTTTTCCTGTAATTTGTGAGGACATGTCCCTCAACTCAGCGGTAATTATACAATATTATAATGATACATCCTTGAACTTGATGGAGATGAACGCAGGCGTCCCATGTCGACTTTCCTACGCTTTGTCCATCTGGCAGGAATCGGCAATGCCAGTCATGAATCACAAGGACCCATTTTCTAGACTTCCACCCTTCATCACATTTCATGGGAAATGATGCTGCATGTTCAGCAGTCCCCAATCAAAGAGTCATTCTCCATCATCCTTCTGACTCCAACGTCCAAAAAAACATTAAAAAAAACTTCCAGTACACTCAAACCTCCCGTTGAGCGTCCTCCACCATGCTCCACCCTTTCCTCCAAGCGGCGTCCGCCCCGGTCCGGGTGCGTCATCAGCGCCTGCAGACGGAAAGCCCCGCGCACCTGGGCGGCACCGCTGCTGCGGGACAGCTGCAGCACCTTGCAGCGGCGCGCACGCCGACGGCGCGAACGGGTGGCTTTACCTCCATCATGGTGTGGATTTATGATCACGCCTCACTTCAGACACTTGTTCACCCCACTAGGGGTCCATGAAGCTCCCTCTTTCGAACCGGATCGCTCTCCTTAAAACCGGATCTCGCATGCCAGAAAGTTGAAAAGTCTGTGCGATGAAGAGGTCCACAATCTGTACGATGTTGTTTTCCATCTGCTTCCTTATCTACCGATCACTATGGATCACTTGCGTGCAAAACCACAACAGGGAATTCAAATCAATCCGGTCCGTCAGCCTTTTGTTCGATTCGCGGCTCCCGGTCTCGCGAACTCGCTTTGACGATCTCCGACTGTGGTGCGGCCAGGTGTCATGCGGGCTGCGGGTGATGGGGGAATTCAAAAGTGGTCTCCAACTCAATAGACATCTATAGGAAGTATGTCCAACAGATTAAAACACAAATACCACATCATTTAGGTAGTGTTTCTTGGGGAACGTGACCTCACCTATCGCCTTTCCACAAGGCTAGTGCTTCTGAAGCGACAGATTCTTACCAAAACTTCTATAAGCGGCTCAGCCTCAAATCCCCTCAGAAGGAATCAAAAGGACCAGGTTTATATTAAATGTGTGTGCGACTAGACTGGGAACAGCCTGTGGCATGACTGGACCCTGCAGTCATGACACCCACCTGGCGTGAAAGTGAAACGACGAGCCCCATGGGGGCATAATGAATGTGAGCTAGCCATGCCCATGGAGACGATGGGAAGGCATTCTACGTTGTACTAAGGCTTTGTTTCTGCAATACATTGTGCAAATCATTCTGATACCTTGCATGCTTGCAAGCAGGCTTGGTTACCGCAAGCTGTAGACAGGGAATGGGTGCGAAAACGAGGACAGTTCGCCAGTTCGCAGCTCTTTCGACACTACGCAGGTCCAAGTGTGGCCGGTAAACATCCGTGCGAGTGCATCTCAAAATGGTGAGACACTGGGTTAGTTGGACATTTTCGCCATCAAATATTGCCAGGGATTGTTTTGTCGAAGCCGGGTGGTCCCAATGCAAAAACCCCCCCAAGTGATCCCGAATGTTCTCGTTGCTGCTAGATCCGTTTGCCACACACTTTTGAGCCGCCACTTTCGTACTCTTCCACATGTGTCCATGGTGCATGTTGCGACGCTTAAGGCCGCTCCAGCCGAAAATGAGCATCAGGAGATAGTGCAGCAGGAACTGCTTTTCTTTCCCACTACCTGCCATCCCGGCAGGTGCGAAGTCACAAGGGAACTGATCTCGAAAGCGAAAAACCTTTCGCAAATCTTCACACTTGCAAGAGGTCTCATGACATGACTCAAACCTATTCCTGCTGCTGGAGCACACACATTTGTATACTATATATATGTGTGTGTGTAACTATAGGCTCTAAGACTATATAATACTATAACCTACTATGTATTATTAATCATGATGTACTGCATGTATAGTTTTAGTTTGTCGTCCAGCAAGAATTGGGAAGTGGGTTCGCCGAAAACAAACACACACGCACACATTTATAAACACGCAAACACATGCGACCAATGCCATCCATCCAAGACCAACCTGGGTTCCAGCAGCCACGACACCAAACTTGCAGAAGCACTACTGTAGAATATCGATACGCTTCTCAACATATTGAATGGATCACTGGTCTGGTTGTTAAAACCATCAAGGGGGCAATGAACGAGTATGCGTGTAAGCCATGCTGACCTCAATGTCAACAAGCACCATCAAACACCCAGCACACAAGATGCAGGGGTTCTCCACCGGTGCACCTTATCATCAGGCTGCTCAAGGTCATCCTTGGATCCCCGACATGGGAGGCGTACCATGAGGTACCCATTGCCTAGTTAAGACATAACCGGCACCCAGCACAACCTCTGATTGCAGTGGTTCAATCTCCATCTTTGGGAGGGAGTTGCGATGTTCCAGCTCAATACCAAGCATACATTCCCTTTTTTTCCGCTCTGCAACACTTGTTCAAAACTAAACGAGCAGCCGTAGGCCTGGGCACCCGGTCCGTATTAAATCTCGCAAGCAAAAAGGGAATAGATATGTCACCAGGAAAGGGAGAAAGTGTGTACCGACCGCCATGGCTGGATTCAATGGCTCGTGCTGAGAAATCTTGCTTTTCATCAAACTCAGTTTGTGCTTCTGAGTCTTTCGACCTCCCTAACATCAGGTGTCTCCAAACTAGGCGTCCGCTAAAGGCAAGCTGATGGCCTCAAACCTCTAGGGTGTTGAAGGCAAAATGCTCTACCAATAAAACACTTGTAAAAATCTTGCTAAAAACGCCAACAATGCCTAGCACCTCAATGAATCAAGCCCCAGGCCTTCACCCAAGCCTTCACCGAGTTGCATTGATTTGGAGCGGCTCCAAAGGGCCTGAAGAGAAGGGACCGTTTCGACAACCTGTCATGGAAATTCATGGACCGGCCACCTTGAAGGCACCAAGAAATCTGAAATCGCTGCAAATCACGGGCTACCAATGAGGTTTTTTTCGGGAAGGCTGGACAGCGGGATAGCTTTTTCTGTGCATGTTCCAACACTGTTGCATGCATAATTATGTGTGACCATCCCCCCATGGTGATGAGCGCCTTTCAAGCTACACTTGCAGCAACATACTGTTAAATTATGTTAAATTCAATATCAAAAGGCAGCGCTGGTGTAGGGTCTGACTGACAAAAGACCTCCGCGCCGTACCTGCACCATACTGCACCGTACCCGTGCCCAAATCCACCAGCCAAGACCCAACTCCTCCAGCTGCCCGCCTGTGTCCCTTCCGCGCAAAAACTCAAAATCATGGTCTTCTTCCGGCCCGATCTCGGAACGAAGATCGGCAAACATCTTCCTGCACAAGTGTGCATGTTGGCACGCTGACTTTGGGGCACGAAACGACTTCAAAAAATGGATCGACCTGGCGTACTGAACTACACCAGGTCACCAGAGCTTGTTGAAACAGGCACTACTTTGAGGTCCTGTCCGAACACAATGCATACACCATGTTCTGGCCCTATCTTTCACCAGCAAGCCTTCTGAATCTTCTAGCTTCTAACTCTAGGCCTTGATTCTTCATCCCTACTACTAGTAACAAGAAGCTACTAGGGGCTCCTGGCCGTACTACTAGGAACATCCTTACTACTACGAGCAAGAAGCTACTTCTAACTCTAGTCCTTGATTCTCGACACCCAACGCCGTCTTTTTGGGTGCCGCGATTTGATCCCATGCCTCATCCCGACGTAGTCGGGCCGGGCTGTGTACCTGCCGCGGCCGTCGCGTTCAAACCGTGTGGGAAAAAGGGGTCCACTGGGGAAGAAGTGCCAAGAAGCAAGATGGAGCACGATGCTGGCCGAGCATAGAGCTTGGGTTTCCAGTTGGGCATTCTTTCATGTTCATTCACGGTCGGTCGGTCGGTCGGTCGGTCGGTCGGTCGGGGTTTTGCTCCTTCTGCGAGTTCCGCAGTTCTTTCAATGTATTCAAGGCACGCTTGAACTTGTTCAAGAGAACTTGGGTGAATGTGAGCGTTCCTTCTTGGATCGTTGGTGACATTTCAGCATGTCCAGTGAACATCGGGAGTCCAAGCCAAAAATAGCCAAAAGGGTATGTAGTAGTTGGTCTAATGCCGAACAAATTTGAAATTGAGCGTTGATGTCGAAAATGCATCGAACCAAATGGACCTCCTCCCTCATCCTCCCGCAATCTTTTCCTATGCCCCTCAATGCTCCAATCAATCACCTCTACGCTACACGACCCGTGTCAGAAAAATGCATCTTTCAAATCGACCGAGGGTCCCGGCGGCAGTGCGCGGGCGTCCTTTAGGAACTTCGCGAACTGCCAGGGATGACCCTCACCTCGACAGCTGGCATCTAGACTGCGAAAAGAAGCGAAAATAGAAAAAAGGTATCTAGGACTCTTTAGGGAGTTTTGTGAAGTCGATGGGGACCTATTCCTTACGGACAAGTCGGACAAGTCACAAGTTCTTTGGCTCCTGGCACTACAGTGTGCAAAGGCAACATTAATTGTTTAAGCTTCTACTTTAGTGGCAAGAGGGACAGGATGTACTCATGCTTCGTACTTTAAAGCTACCAAAGGGCCAAGGTGGCGGCCACAACATCTATATACGTTCAATTGTGCTTGCGCATCTATGGCATCCGTGACCAGTGACTGTGTCTTTCCCCCCTACGTACTGTACAATGTTCTGCATTCGCTCTTTATGATTCGAGGGCTGGATCCAAAAGAATTCGCCACCCATCTGCCAGGCGCTTCTGCCATAAAGCACAGCCCAAGTCCAGTCTCACAAATCTCATGGAAACGCAGTTAAGACATACACTCACTGAGTACTGCGGTCCCGGCAGAGCTGGTCAATCGGGTACGTCTCCTGCAAGAAAAAAACACTCTGTCTGTGATCCGAATCAACGTAGACTCCTGCAGGGAGGCTTTTGGGGTGGGTGTACCCCAATATGGCACCCGCCCCAGCACGTTGCTGGTAGACCGTGGTGCCACCGAACCTCTATGCGGGTAAAACGGCTGAACCAAAATGTGAGACTTGGTACCAGATTGTCTAGATAAGACCCTCGTCTGCCCGGCATGGCCAAACAAGACCGAGCCCGCCTTGACTTCCCGAATTTTGCGGTATTTCTCTTCCTGCCAATGACTGACCAGGTGTGCAAAGCCAAGTGTCTAGAGATTGCCAACGAAACGTTAAACGTGCTAATTATACAATGTTATATACAGTAAAAAATGTAAAAAATAGTATAATGTATTTACACTGTACAGCCAGGGCATAGCTTTTGGGGGGAATAGCATTTGAAGTGTCGATTTCGAATTGCCAGCCATGGAAAAAGTTCGATCTGGTGCCACATTTGTGTTCTGACATTGATCCTGCGTGTCCTTTTTCATATTAGGCTTCACAAAGCTTACAAGCGCTTACAGCAAACGTTGCACTGGCCTCTCCCACTATGCCATCTTAGACACCTTGTCACTGGGCTCCTGCCTTCCCCGAACCGATGCTTCCACCAACGGGACACGGGGGCCATCCCATAGCCATAGCATCCAGTCCAATGTCGGCTGACCCCAAGACCATCTATCTATAGAAACGAATTCCGCAAAAAAGACAAATAATGCTCAGCAATTCGGCATCAAGATCAGTCAGGAACACCAACAGGCCCATCAAAGCCATACTAAGTCCGTTCGTGCCTGCGTTTTGGCCTCCAGGCCAGACCAAGGGAGGGCGCCACGCAGGAAGTAGATGAGCATATGTCCCACTGCCTGCAAAGTGTCGCCCAGCAGCACTACGGGCACCACCACCCGACTAATGTAGCGTGCTTTTTGACTGCAAAGACTTAGTGACTTGGTAGTACATTGGTAGTGTGAGCATATGTAGTTGGTCTTTGACTACTCGGGCACCCTCGGCACCCTCACTCCATGTTTTTGCTACGAAGACTTGTTTTCACAAATTGGAATCACCCAAGACTTCATACATGCATACTTTGCCACATTCTTGCTTGGTTCTCCAAAGTCGCGAGCGACTGTAATCAATCTATCTGTCTAGCCTGGTCCAGAAGTAAATGGCATACGTTGCCGGGTTCACATTAATACATCATCCTCCCCCTCTCCTCACCCACCTCTCACACCCACATCTGAATACCTATCAGGGATGCTGCTACTTGTTCCTAGTAGCTTCTTGTTTCTAAGAGCAAACATTGTTACTACTAGTAAGGCACTTGTTACTAGTAGCGATGCACTTGTTTCTAGTAGCTATGGTCCATGACCCCCGCGTCCCAAGTGCCCAACCAACGGGGTAAATGTCGACCAACGGGTCCAGGATGTGTCGGAACAGCTGGAAACCGTCCCCAATCTCACGGAGCAAACACGGACTACCCTCCAACCGGAGACCCTCTGAAGGTCATTGTAAAGAGGCGCTGCTGAAGCAAGTGCTGTTCAATACTTTTGTAAATCTTTCAGCTAACTAAATTTAGCCCTACCACTGAGGGTGCTCGAATCTGTGTCACAGGCTCCTGCAAATCATCCCGCCGGCTTTGCTCCATACCTCCGATGAGCACCGGCCAACGGGCAAAGCGGGCGTCGTGTTTCACGACGTTCCGGTGGTGTTGTAGACATGCAAAAAACTACAGACTGCTGCCAATTCTTAGCTTGAGATGTCTTCATTAAGCTGCGAAGGTGCCCAACTTGAACATGAGCTCTTCTTCTACCCCGCATGGCAATGGATGTGACCAGAATACATGGGACCAAAAGAACAGGCACCGGGTCCCTACCGGAAAAACATAAAAAAGCACTGGATCCCATGGGATCCGGTCCGGGAGCGTCTCCCTTGTTCGTCCCGGCCTTTGTGGGCATTGATCGAGGCATAGCGAGCAGTGCCCGTGAGGGTTTGAATGGTCCTGCAGGTGACACGCTGCGCGCGCAGGAGGACGATGGGACCATGGGGCACGAACAGCAAGAAAAGAGATAAGCAACATCATACATACATGGACATGTCTTCTTTAAGTGGCCTTCCCACTTGAACAAAAGCAGTGGCGCCTCTCTATAATCTGGAAGATGTTGCTCTAAACTGGAGTATCTTTAGTGTACGTGTGGCAATGTGGGAGTGTTGGTAATGTCGGGTTCTGCCACCCTCCGGGCACACTCCGCAACCGGAGCATAACCACTTGGTTGCCAGGCTTCAAGGTCGTAAACCACACCAGTGCTGACATGGCACTCCACAAAATCAAGGCAATCTCCTGTCACACAATCTCCTCTATCTTGAAAATATGTTCCTTCTGGATCCTTCTGGCATGTTGCAGCCTATATCAACCTAACTGCAGTGTGGAACTTCCACGAAGGATCCCCTGGCAAAAAAAAGACGCTGATGGCCATGTGCCTCTGACTGCCTGGGCCGTGGTGAACTTCAAAGGCCAGCTTTTGGTGACTTGATGTCACTTGTTGGTTCATTATATAAGTGTTTGCTGAACCCAAAAATGGAAGGGCCTTTCCTGGAGCGCTGAAACTCTAGCGCCCACCAGCCGAAGTCGCGGAACCGACGCAGTCCGCTCCTCATTGGGGCATGCTGCTGGTCTCGCCAATATCTGCGGGCGAGCTACTGCGTGGTTTTGACCCCATGCCCTCTGATTGCGTCCCAATCAGTTTGGCAAACAAACTGAAAAAGGACATGAGGAAAAAAGAGTGCAAAGAAAATGGCATGCATACGAAAGAACCAAGTAAAACTAAAAACCTCCAGCAGACTCATCTTGCACACTTAGTCTATAAAAACAAACAAATGTCTTTTTAATTTTGATGTAGTCCACCCAGCTCCAATCTGCACGAACATTCCAAAAGTTTCAATCAGCCTATCTCGGCCCAGCCTTCGACCAAGGCCGAAGTCAATCAAATAGACTATATGGATGCGGCTTCCAACGCCAAACCTTCAAAGCCGGGACTCAGTGTTTCGTGGAGCCACGAAGTGGCTTCGTATTTAGCTTCATGTGTGGCTTCGTAAGGGCATCCTTCCAAACGAAGATCCCTCATGAAAACACATAAGCGGACTGTTTCAATCTAAGTGCCCTTCGAAAAAAGGCTCAGAATTGAAAGTTGGCAAAGTTGGTAGTGATAGCGGTCCAGTGTGATACTGAATGAGAATGGAAGATCAACGCTGTACTGCCACTCCCATGGACCCAAGCAAAGCACAAAATGCCAGTTCACACCCTCTTCTTGCATCCACAGCAACATAAAATTCTCGGGCTTGATGTCCTGGGCACGCACGGTGCTCGCCCAATCTACCTCTGGCCATGAATCCCAGAAAGCCTTATGCCGCACCATTCATACATGATACCAGTGATGCCCGCATGCCCACAGTCTCATCCTTTCAAGTGTTGTTTTGTTGCCTTACTCCGACCCTTGTTGGAGCAGTCAGATAGATCTATAGACAAGCATCGAGGGTCAAATATGAGTTCATCTGCGATAATCATGGTATACTTCATGGTATCTACATGTATCTACACTACATAAATCATAAATCCATCTATATATATATATGTGTGTGTAATGGATGTGTAATGGGTTTGTGGTTCCATTGGACGAATTCGTCGTGCAGCTTCCCTCTGGGCTCGGCATGGCCACGCGGCCAGGCCACCCGATGGATTAGGCCCACTGAATGGAGGAACTCCATGCGCCGGATCACTTGATCTGCTATGAGCACCTCAGCTGAGGCAGGTGCCAATGGCGATCGCCCAAGGCTTGGGGCCCCAAGGGCCATCAGGTGATCTCACAGCAAATCAGCTGAATGGATGTTCATCCCACATCATCTCACGGGATGGGCCAAGGTGTGACAGTTAGACTGCGAGGCATCCCCGAGAGCCTTTGGGAAGGACAGGAAACGGACCTCCAACCTGGCCAACCTGCATCGAAAGAGGAAACCTTTCGTGCCCTTGCACCGCCACACTTGTGCCAGCCAAGGCGCCACACTCTGTGCTGAGAGTTTCTTGCCGCACTGTTGCATGCGGTCTTCGAGCGATCTACCAAGCATTGTCATAGCCTTGGTCGCGCACTTGGCATTGCCCAGCCAAGCCGATTGGTCCTGCTCTCATCAGCTGATATTCTGACCCTCCCATGAAGCGTAAGGCACGCGCGTCCCCATGAAGAGCATTTTCTCAGCGGCTGACCATCAGGCTAACCATCTCTGGGGCCCCGGCTAAGCAACTAAACCGTCCTTCGATTCCGAACCTCAGTCGGCGATCTAGCACATTTGGTACCAGTCATGCGGAGAAACCTTTGTGGCAGTGAACTACTCAGCCCAAGGCCATATGGATCGAAGCATCAAACGTGCCAGGCTGCAATAGAGTCACAATACCAAAGCTACACTCAGTCTAAGCTGGGTCCCTATCCTCACCATCCCTGGTTGAACTGCTTTGCCTATGCTGTAGCTTCTGGTTTGGTTATATATGAAATATAGATTGAGCTGAACTCCCCCCTTACAGAAAAAAAATCCAGTGGGTTTTATCTATTGGGGAGGTAAAGTTAATGCAGTATTGCCGGCCTCCTCCCTCAAAATTTTAGAAACAGCCAAGGGGCCAGTGAGCCTTCGAGAAGCCTTGTACATTGGAATCCGAGGCGTTGACGATTCGGAGCGTGTCCTGCGAAAGCGAAAAAAAGTCACGCGTTCTGAGGAGGACGGGAGAAGAAGAAGAATGGGTCATTGCTGGTCATGGCATCCAACAACTCATACGCACATTCCACAAAACATCATAAAACCAGGTCCACCTGGCAGTGCTTGCTGGATGTATCAATTCGATTAGTTGGGCCTGCCTCTATTTATAGATCTCCTTTCAGACTAAAGTTTCAGGTGACATATTTGAGGCTCATGACCCCTGAAAAAGAACGCGCTAGAACGCGTTTGCTCATGGCTGGAATGTTCCCTTCTTTCTGAGGGATTTAGTTGGTCAAACGGTTGGAGCCCACTTTCGAGCTTGTTGAACTTCAAGCAGGCCAGTCGATGTCAAGAGATGCCCCCTGACCCTCAACTCGGCCCATTTTTGTGGCAGCCAAATTCGAGTCCGCCTCATAAACGGAACCGTATGGAAATACATTTTTCTGCTGTCTATATATTCTATATTCTACGCACACACACATATATATATTTATATAAGTATACATACATATATATATGTATATTATATATATATGTGTGTATATATACTTATCAAGTATTACATTTATATGGGTGTGTGTTTGTGTTTGCAAATGGATTTTCTCGGTGATTAACTTTCCTATCTATTTCGGAGCTTTTTGGGCAGCATCTGACATCCAGGGTTTTCCTATGTTTTCCTTGCGTTCATCTCCTTGACTTCAACTACAAATGAAACGACCGCCTCAGCCATGCAGTCCCCACTGGGCGCCAAGCATACTCCGTCTTCAGCTGGTTGGGAGAGCCTTTCGCTTGGTTGTCCTCGAACTTGATCGCCACAACTTCCTGAGATCGAGCGAGCCTCCGTTGGGAAACCTGAGATGCGAGGAATCCCTGAAATCCCTGGCTACTAGTAGCGTCCTTGCTACTAGTAGTAATATAATGTAATATAGTAGTAATGCCCTTGTTCCTAGTAGCGATGCCCTTGTAACTAGTAGCTTCTTGTTCTGTAAAGAAATGGTGCCACTACGTGCCACTTGGATTTGCCAGGAGGTTTTGAGTTGCCCAATAACGGCAGCGCGTGGACGGTCTGGAGTTGGTCTTTCTCCAGGCATAACGATTTCCGCATCGGTCCAGCCCAGCGGCATTTGTGGTTTTGTCAACGCCTCACGAGGTACACGTGGCGAAAAGAACTGGACTCCCAAGTTCGCAACTTGTGGATGGAACAAGTCAGTTCACCATGATTCCTCCGAGGGACAAATGCCAGTCATGTTAATATGGCTGGGAAATAGGAAACATTAGGAAACCCTCTCCAATCAATTTTTGTAGCTGTTTATGGGTGCCACATCGAAATGCAAAACACATCTGTGGCATCCATTGCTTTGCTGGATCCTCTGCTTTGAGCGGCCAATCTTGATCCCTGTCTGCCCAAAAAAATACTGGCAGAACGTCAACAGCTCTCCCGGCCTTTCCATACTTGTCCAAAGCATCCAGCTCCAAGGGCTTTCTGTATCTCGAAGCGTCCTTGGATGCAGCTGCACTCCAGTGCGCAGCTGCGCAGCTAGCCACAGCGGCCGCCTCCCTTACCATGACCGATGAAGAATTCTTGATTCAAACATTTGTTTTGATGAACCCCCCAAACGGAAAGAACTTGGGAAGGGTTAAATTGTTCACTTCATCTAGCCAAGGCCTTCTACCTGCTAGGGGAGCTTAATTAAGGTTCAGCAAACTCGCTTGGACACACGCAACTCACTCCTTGATGGGAGACAATTGAGATGGGCAACGGAAATGCGAGGTGGAATGAGCTTGGACAGGACAAGACCCTGGCCCCCTGCGCCAGACACCTGCGGAAACCATGGCGGATCTCGACTGCGGCACAAATCAAAACGAGTGGCCGCCACCGATCTCTTTGGGAGGTTTCGGCGGCATCGGCTGGGCATCCCGGTCGCTTTTGAGCCGAGTGGCCTTCGGGACGTCCACACTTCGATCCACAGCCACGACGCACGGTCTCTGAAACGCGGTGGGCCCCAGACCCTCATCTCATCTCATGAAGCTCTGGCTGTTGGGGGATAGCGGTAAGTGAACTTTCGACATAGTGTATATATACATGTAAATATATA